>JAOSBO010223360.1:0-14806 GCA_027563915.1 Erythroxylum rotundifolium | reverse complement strand
CTATCAATAAGTGGACTTATCCTTTAGGAGACCCAAACCATGCAAGATCTAGGATTTATGCCCTTCAGTGGGGAGGAACATTTCATCACAAGAAAATGGTCCATCATATAGAGACCTTGGACTCTCATATAAGCATCCTCTCCTACTCAATCTTTTTGGGCCTTAAGTTTTAATAAATATCATCTTGTCTAGATGCAATTTATTATCCATCTTATATTGTTTCATTATATATCTCTTACATAATTAATGCATGGTAAAGCATAGGGTTGTTTATTTTCTAAATGACATGCAATAACATAATATCACATATTATTTGCATTCATTTATCCTTTCATCACATGAACTAATAAGCCACTTTTGATTGTCCGTCCTAGAAACATAAAAACAATTACAAGGCTTTTAGGCCCACAAAATTTTTTTAGACTTAGATCTTCCGCTTTGAACTCTTCACTCACATGACTCGACCTATTTGGTAAAAGTGTGTAAAGGCCTTTCTTCCAACAAAAATTTGATTATCACAAAACCGAAATTTGTCCAATAGAAAACAAAAATCTGCACTTGTTTTTCACAAAAAACTAAAGCTATGGTAAAAATTTTTCATAGAACCGAAAATTTGTTAAAACAAAAATCTAGTCTTTTGGTTTTCATAAAACCAACAATTTGTTCAACAAAAATCCAACAATTTGGTTTTCACATAAAACTGAAATTTGGCCAAGTCACCATAATCAAAACCGAAACTTTACCTCTTCATTTCTTTAATCCATGACTTTTTCATCTTCATCATTACATGATTTTTTACACTACATAGTCAAAGAAAACAAAAAAATGAAGCCAAGGAGGAAATAAGACAAGGAAAGGCCACCCTCCTTATTACAACCCAAATGAAAAAAACTTAAAAGGTAACTTTATAATCTATGGACAACCAAAAGAGCAAAACATACATCCTATATATTTCTGTCAAATAAAAATATGAAGCATATAAAAATTTCCAAACGTATGCATCACATATAGGAACCAAAATCATCCATTAGAACGTGGCTCTGATGCCAATTGTGGGATCGAAAACTTAAGCATGTAAGATTTAGCTAAAGCGATAGATTTGAAAACTTTGACTTTATAAATCAAATTTCATTGGAAGCAATATAACCAAATCAACAAGTCAATCCTTACATGATATGGTAGAAGGAAAATATTTAACATAAGAACAAGATGATAAAAATATACCAACTCCTTCGCTACAACTTTAACTCCTCACCGTGCTATCTTAACCTCGACAATGTATCCTCTCCTAAGTAATGTATCCTCTTCTCGTTATTGTATCCTCGACCAATTTGATCTACCACTTTTTCTCCTTGGATAACTTGGTTAACAAGATCCTTTGGTAGGAAAGGAGAAGAAAACTTGAAGAGATTTTGTCTTAGAAAAGGAATCTAAAGATGAGACACCTCTCATGGAAATTTCGGCTATCTCATGCAAGATAGGAGAGAGAGATAAAAATTCAACAACCATTTGTATTCTTTGTCTCAATTTTGGATAAGCTTAAAGAAAGAAGTGAAGTGCATCCAATCCATCACATCCTTCGTTAATCAATCATAAAGAAGCCAATAAGTGAGACTTTTCTCATTTGTTTTAAGATGGCTATATGAAAAGACCAACAACTTAAAATGATACATCTCATTTTTGGTTTTGTGATGAAAGAAGGAAGAGGATCCGTAAAATGCACCTCTTTCTTCCTTAATCTAATGAATGCTAAATGCTTACATGCTATCATTATAAGACAACCATTAAACCATTTAATGATAAGGTTATAACTCCATTTAACGATGATAAAGCATGTTAAAAACCATCTTAAATGTAGCAAACCAATGCACATTTAGCCCACTAAAACCGAAAATCCACCTCCTTTTATCTTTAATAACTTTGATTTAATTTAATTAATATAATTAATCAAACTAAACCAAAGTCTAGCCTATTTCTAAATGTTCATTTGGGCTTCTAATTAAAGTAAGCCCAAGATTCAATCATAGGCTTTAAAATCTCTATTTGTATTTCTTACTTTTCATGATAATCTTCCTAGAACTCAAATGGGGAATCTAATTGGACTTATATAATTCAAGCTCTAATAAGCCTGTAATTAATTTAATCTCATTAGAATTAATTCCAGCTTATTAACTAAGTGTCATTCCACTAAAGACAATTAGTTGAACTATTGAATTATTAAATATTATGTGAACACATGTTTCAAATAAGATGTCTAATTGCAAACTCTAAACTCTAATATGAACGATATTATAGCCATCCGCACAATAAAGGGTAAACTTATCGTTTCGCCCTTATGTTGATTTTTCTATATGGTGATTGACACAAAAGATCTCATCTTGGTGTTAAGACTTGATGGGTCACTAGTTCATCAAACTACTGGTTCCAGTTTAATCACCAATCTCCATAAAACATCTAGAAGTGATGATATCACTATAAACTCTTTATTTGAATGAATGCTCCCTGATACATGTTTCAATTAACAATTCTAACATGTAGATACTGGATTGATACTCTGTAAAAATCCATTGTAATCATATCAAGAATTATAATGAAACAAATATGAGTTCACCACTCATTAAGATTGTGGTCCATAATAAATGAATGCTTAAGTGTATGTTTTAAGATTAAAGTAACGACCTACTTTATTCTTTAAAACATACGTTATTTCAAATTCATTTAATACTGCCATTATCGATAGTCAACTACTATCATGATATGAAACTTATCATTCCTTTGAAGTAAACTCTTTTACTTTCATGGAGATAAATTGCAATACTACAGTCTAAACCATAATCGATAAACCAACTTGATTATTCAATTGTGAATCAATTATTTTAGATTATAAAAATATACATGTTTACCATACGTCTCTTTGTATATGTATATTACTTACAAAAAAATCTTGGTACCTTATGACTAGTTTTATTATGCTCATACATATAAAACCAAGCTCTTTTGTTTTATTAGTAATAAATATTTTGATTACAAAAAGTAACTAGAAGAAAATTAAGTTATAAGTAAATACATTTGCTTTCTAGCAAACTATATTTACATAACTCCAACAAAGGAGAGTCCACCATCATCATAGCCTTACTATCGTTTTTGACAGTTTTTTCAACTGTTTTGAGTAGATTAATCAGCTCAAATATTGTTGTGGATATTTAGTTCATCTGATAGTTAAGCATAAACTATGAATAACTATTGGTCAAGCTAGTCAGAATTAATTCTATACTTAATTCATGATCTATTACGAAACCCAAACTGGCTAACCTCTCAATATATCCATACATCTTTTGCACATACTATAACGGAGATGATCCCTCAGCCATCTTACAGCAGAAAAACAACCTTGAGGTCTCGAACCATTTATATCGAGCTTGCCATCAAACAGTTCCCTTAGATGGTAAACTATAGTATAAGCATCCATAGCCTCATAGTGTTTTTACAGTTTCGGTGACTTAGATGCCGGCATTATACAGCTAGCTAGCTCACTATCATCCAGTAGCTTGTTATAAGCTTTCTGATCCTCATTAGATGCATCGACAACAAGGGGATCAGGGAGTGGTTCATCTAGGACGTATCTAGTTTCTCAGATTTGAGAACAATTCTCATATTTTGTAGCCAATATAAGAAGTTAGGTCTCATGAGTTTATTGGAGTCTAACAGAGAGCATAGGTTCACACTGAACGAAGACATCGTAGAGATTCAAGAACATAGAGAAACGAGAGAAAGTTTTAGAATGTACACTAGTACATATTGATAAGGACTTTAATCACCTACATTATGTGCCCTACTATTCTTATTCAAATCCATAGCCCTCACTACGAATTCATGAAAGTTTATAGTTTTCTTAATGGGTTGATATCCAATATCCCTAAGAGTGACCTTAGGTTTGCCCAACACGCAATCTTATGTCAATGGGTAGGTATCATTCATACAAATTGCATTTAGTTATGCAAATATTGACTTGTGCCATCAACTGTTGATTTAACACACTCATTGGGTTATCAACTCTTAACTTGTATACATCCCTTCTATATAACCTAACTTCACCTTTATCCATGGTGACTTAGGTTTACCCATCAAATTAACGCCTCCAGTTAGGACTAATCTATTAATCTTGAGATCTAATTTCTATGGTTTGAACATATTCGTGTAGAGTGGGCTTGGGTTTGCCTAACAACCTAATTGAAAAAGAATTCTAGTTCTTTCCATATCAATAGAAGGTGTAAGTCCCAATATTTCGGTTGAGGGATTTGTCCTTTGGTCTCATCAATACTTGGATGATATTGTATATATATCACATATATATATTCAGATTATGGACAACTTAATTAAATTTAGTCTGTGTCCATAACCACCCTTGAAATGCATCTAATGCATGTATCATACAAAGGAGGTTTAAATGAGGTTGTGATTGGCCTATGCATCAATAGTTCGTGATTCGATTAAACTCTTGAACTTAATCAGGTACTAGATTTAGTCTCAGCTAATTTGAATTATAAGTATGAATCGATTAGGAACACTAAACTTCAATTATTTGGATGTCCAAATTAAATACTTTAATTATATTATATATGCCTTTTTCTAATCATACTAGAATGCTATGCTTTACTTGGATTAATTCTAAATTAATCCTTAGGGTTTCCAAAATTTTCATACATCAATTAGTCATCTATAATATCCCCAGTTCATCTTAAATCTATCCAAACAATTTTGGCAGAAGCCAAAAATATCTTGATGGCCAAAATCATCAAGATAAATGTTCGATCACAAACCAAACTATAAATTTTACGTCTAAAACTGCAAGTATACAGGTCATTACTTGTAGTTAAAAATAGATATAATCTCATAGAGATTGATTTTATACACCACACAACTTAGCTTAAGCTGTGTTTAAGAAAACGATTTCAAAGGATTAAAAACTGGAAATTAAATGAAAATTAATTAAACTAGCAATGAACACTCAATTAAGGCAAAGTGCAGTAATTTGATAGCCACAGTTTAGAATTGGGAGTTGCTCTATCCTTGTTTTTCTTTCCTCTTGTATATCCAATTATGCTTGACTTAAGATTTTCTAATGTTTAACTACCATTTCACAAGGAAAAATTAGCTAACCCTAATTGAATGGATTAGAATTAGTTCTGCTATCTCTAGACTTGCTAACTTTTCCTAATCCTTCAATAAGATTTTAAGCACTCCTATAAGTGATTTTAACAAGCAGCTAAAATCTCTTTTTAACTAGTTGGAAAAACCTGAATATTTATTAGATCCATTGGGAGCTAACTCTTGTTACACTACCTAACTCAAATAACCACCCTCACCTTTTCGGTCTATGTACAATAAATTTCACAAAACATCTTTCATTGCATTAAAGATAACAATAGTTCCACAAATAGTTCGAACAACTCCTACAAAATGTTTGGCTACTCATATTCATGAACAATCCAAGAAAATCCATGTTTTTCACACTGAAAGTTATAAAGAGAAAAGAATAAAAACTGTGCAAAGTCAAGAACTTCTCCTCTCTACTCCAAAAAACTGGAAAAACTTTGAAGCTTCATGTTGTAGCCACTTCTCCAGGAAGGATTATGTATTTCCCTCTTTGGTTAGTTTCCAAAAGACTCATTTATTCTATTTTGGGTGTATTCTATTGATGTCTGACAGCCCCTAGGGTTCAGAGCCCTTTCATATGTCAAAAGGATGGTCAAACCACTTAAAAGCCCATATTTAATTTGATTTTGGTGAGTTCCGTCAGTCACCCTTGTGCACAAATATGATTGTGACAGAGCGACAGTCACTCATATTTGCATGATCATGGACAAGTATGATCGTGACAGAGAGGTAGTCATCCATATATGCACGATTGTTCACAAGCACGATCGTGACAAAAAGGTAGTCATCCATATTTGCAAGATCGTGCACAAGTACGATTATGCACTACTGTTTGACAACTTTCTTAACTCTTCACTTTGTTGGCCATAACTTCCTCTACGGACCTTAAATTGGCTTGAAATTTGAACCGCAAGCTCCTCACATATTGTCCTTCCTCTCCACAAATTTCATTGGCATCTTAATTATCTAAGTTTACCAAGTGGTGCCATTACATCACCTATACAACATCCATAGCTGCAAATTTGATACCTGCATAATTTATCAACAATGTACATCAATCCATCCTAAAAAAGTGAGCTCCAAAACTACCCTCAAATACTAAATAATGTAACGAAATAAATAAACACTTTAGAAACACTTAAAACACATGGAAACACACTAAAAACATAATCTAAAACACACCTATCAACTTCCCTACACTTAAACCTTTTCTTATCCTTAAGAAAAATCAAAAACAACCCATCCATTTTATCAATTCATCATCACAAGGATTAAGAACATGCAAGCTTTTGAACTTTGGCCAATCAATTGTCCAATTACTACACACATCATGACTAGTTTTTTTGGGCATACGTAAACAAACTCAAGTTATGACACTATTGATCAAGGGAAAGCGTAGACTCAAAATGAATATTCCTTATGGAATTCACTCATTTCACTCAAGTGTTTAAGGTTAGTGTTTCGCTCAAGACTCTCCTATAGGAAAGTACACCATTATAGGCTTTCAAATACTCCAATTCTTCTCCATAGTGATTACATACACAATTAGATCAAAAGGACTTTGCTAAGGGTTGTAATGGGGCCGGGGTTTAAGGTATGTAAAAAGGGGTTTGAGGGCTCATCACAAGCACTCATAGAATACTAAGAGTGCAAAGGGACATAAAATGATTTCTGAGACATGCAAATGGATATAACTGACTCCTCCGCACTTATTATTGCTACTATATTTTGTTCTTTTCCTTTTGTTATTCTCTCTTTTTTATATCAAAAATAAGGAAATACAAACTAATTTTTGCAACTATATGTAATGTTCTCCAAAAGTAGAAGTATAAAGAAAGCCGCTCAAAGTGTCTAAAAAAAAATTGTAGTCAAAAGTCCCAAACTAATGCAAACTTAGCACTCTATTAAACTTGTGATTGGGTAGGTTAATGAGGTTTAAGGTTTAAAATTAGGTGTTTTCTAGAAACAAAAAGGGGTCAAAGGCTCAAAAGAATTTGAAAGGGACAATGACATAGGTTGGTCATTTAAGTTAAGGGCTAAAAGAATGAGGGCCTTAATAAGTTATATTTAGCATGCATCTAGTGGATTTAAAATGGTTCATGGAAAGTTCTAGGAGTGTGGGAGTATCATATAATCAAGGAAATGATATGACTATGGAATAGAGTCATATAGGCTCAACTCCTCACTTAAGATCAAATGAAAATCCATCATGTTTCTTCAAATCACCTAATCACTCAAATATCAATTTCTTAGTAAGCCTATGTAACCCACTACTCAAGCCAATCCATATAGTTCACCTTCTATCCAAGTGGCCTAATTCAGTCTTCAATCATGTGACTCAATCATATTCCAAGTACTATGATAGAATCTCAAGGCAATAACTTGTATCTCAAAGATTTAACTATGGGGAAAATGGCAAACCTAGAAATAGCAACCTAATATGCAACCTATAATACATGGCAAAATGCAATGCAAAAATAATCATCAAACAATTAGCTACTTAGCTACCTCCTCGCACTTGAAGGGCGGATTGTCCTTAATGTGTGATGAGATAACTACAAACAAAGAATATAATGCAAGTACCCATGCAACGGTCACAAAAGAACTAGAAACTAACAAACAAACAAATACAAAAAAACAAAAGAGGGAGTTTAGAAAGCTTATAGAGAGGGCGGAGACGATGGGGTTAGAGATGACATGTGGAGTCCTTCCATCTCCTGAAACTTATGGATTTTCTTGTTTAGGTACTACTGTTGGTGGGCTATTAGTTGCATTTGCGAATTCATTTGGATAAGTTGCTGTTGTGTCTTTCTATTGCTGCCGCCCAGGAGTGTATACACTCTCTCCTAACCTTTTGACCCCTCTAACTCCTCATTTGATTCATATGAGTCTAGAGAATCAAGTCTAGAACTTGAAGCTCCACTTGAAAACCTGTGCTTGACTACGATGTGTATCCGAGGATCTAGGAGCTCCATCTTGTGGTGTAATAGTATCTTTGAATGCATTATGTATGGTGCATCAAAATACTCATAAGAAACAAAGGTTAGTCCAGTAAGATCAATATGAAAATGCTGATGATAACAACTTATCATCTATGCTACGAGCCTGGCCTCGTAGTCTAAGCCAAAATTTATTAGGTTTACTAGATGCAAACCTCAAAGAAGTGAAAAAATTAAGTGTCAGTTCATGAAAAACCAGGGTAATCCATATGCATATATTATTCCTAATTACCTTTCTTACACAATTTTAGCAATTTATCCTTCATCCCTATTTCTTCTAGTAGATCAAAATTGAAATATCGTGGTGTAAGAATGAGTTAAGTTTTGAGAAGAGTTTACATGTTACCTTTTTCCTTTGAATAAATGGGAAAAGGGGCATTATAATCAATTGCAATGTTTGCAACTTTTCGACCTTCCACCTCAATTTGGATGGTTGCGATAGATTTTTCGCAAGGAGTTTTAGTTCTCGGAGGCATAATGGCATGAAAACCTGAAAAAATCATAAAAGAAACATGATCATTTTCAAGAAGGAATACACCCAGCCCCTAGAGAGAGAAAATTGTGAAAATGGAGGGAAGGAGGGGAAAAGAAAAGTAAAAACAACATAAATCTGAACAAAATTGATGGTTTTGATGAAAAACCTAAATAAACTTATAAGATTTGGTGAAAACTTGGAAGAGAATGAACAAACTTTCATGAAGAGAGGTTGAGGGTGCCGAAACTGGAGACGGGGGAGCGTAGGGAAGAGAATAATAAACGGGAAGTTGTGTTTTTAGGGTTGTTTTAAATGGTGGGTGGGCAGGATCTACTACTCACCCTGCACGATCGTGTACACCTAACGCGTGAAAGCGTCTATCATGATGGTTCTGGTGCATGATTGTTCACACCTAATGAATGGAGCATTCTTTTACGATCATGCACTTCATAAGTGAATGGTTTTGTCACGATCGTGTTAGTGCATGATCGTGCATCCCTGATGTCACTCAACCTTGTTCTAACTTGCTCTGAATGGCTCCCAACTTAGTTCTAAGTCACTCCAAACTTACAAATTCAAATTTAAAATTTAATATAAAAAGCTACAATCAAACTCAAGAAAAAAACAACAATCAAACTCAAGAAAAGACAAGATTAAAGTAAGCAACAACTTAAACAACCTGGGACATAACCATAACATGCTTCATTTAAGGTCACGAACTTGACCAAAGTTCAATTTAATGAAAGGAGTATGGGAAAGGTAAGAAATCACTTCCCTTTCGTAAGAGAGAGCTCCTCTAATGTAAAGCTTGCATCAATTTCCATTGACTTTAAAGGCTTCACCTTTGGTGTTCTCTATTTCTACTGCTCCATGACCAAATACTTAAAGTACCTTAAAAGGTCCACTCTAACTTGACTTGAGCTTTCTAGGAAATAAGTGAAGTCTTGAATTGTATAGAAGCATTACATCCCCACTCTTAAACTCCTTCTCCTTGATGTGAGCATCATGTGACTTCTTAACTTTGTCCTTGTATAACTTGGGATTTTCATAAGCATCAAATCTCAAGTCTTCCAATTCATTAATTTGTAGCAACCTCTTATCGCCTACAAGTTTCCAATCCATGTTCAATTTCTTTATTGCCCAATAAGCCCTATGCTCTAACTCCAAGGGTAAATGGAAAGCCTTACTATGCACAAGTCTATAAGGAGTAATACGTACAGCTGTTTTGAAAGCATTCCTATATGCCCAAAGTATTTCATCCAACTTCAAAGCCTAGTCCTTTCTTGAGATGCTCACTACTTTTTCTAAAATTTTCGTCCACTCTCGATTTACCACCTCCACTTAGCCATTAGTTTGTGTATGATATGCGATAGCCACTTATGGTGGATATTATACTTCGTCAAAAGAAATTCAAATGGATTATTACAAAAATGATTACCCCCGCCACTTATAATTGCCCTTGGCATCCCAACTCGAGTGAATATCCTCTTGATGAAAGGTTGAACCACCTTACCATCGTTTGCTAGAGTAGCCATAGCTTCAACCCACTACGAAACATAATCCACTCCAACTAAGATATATTTGTTACTTAGGGAGGATGGGAATGGTCCCATGAAATATAAGTCCCACACATCAAATATCTCCACCTCCATGATGTTCGAAAGTGGCATCTCATCCTTCTTTGATATATTGCCCACTTGTTGACACCTATCACACTTCAACACAAAATTTCAAGCATCCTTAAACGAGGTTGGCTAGTAGAATCCACTCTCCAAGACCTAAGCAACGGTCTTATTTACTCCATAGTGCCCTGTATGAATAGAATTATAACCTGACATCAACATTTCAGGTATCTCATCATTAGGGACACACTTGTGAATCACACTATCATCACAAATCTTATACAGTATGGGGTCCCAAATGTAATGAGAACACTGGATTAAGAAACATTTCCTTTGTTGATAAAAAAGATTATAGGGAAGAACACCACCTGAGAGATAATTTGCAATATCTATAAGCCAAAGAAGAAAGGGGTTTTATTCCATCATTAAAGCTTCATTAGGGAAGCGTTCTTCAATTTCCTCTTCTTCTTCTTTATGTTCTCCTTCAACTTTTGATAGGTGGTTTGCCATAATGTTTTCTACTCCTTTCTTATCTTTAACCTCAAGGTTGAACTTTTGGAGTAGAAGTGCCCAGCTAATAAGCCTAGCCTTGGCATCCTTCTTTGTAAAGAGATAATGTAGCACCGTATGATCTATAAAAACAATAACATGTGAGCCTAAAAGATAAGAGCTAAATTTCTCACATGCAAAAACTACTACAAACATCACCCCACTGTGTGTCCACTTGCATCACATATAATATTGAAAGGGAGTGACCAATCCGGCACTGTCAATATAGGTGTTGTTGTGAGTGCGTTCTTCAACATGTTAAAAGAATTGAAGCAATCATTATTAAACACAAAAGGCACATCTTTTAGTAATAAATGGGTTAAGGGTTTAAAAATAAGGGAAAAATCATTGATGAGCCATTTGTGGAACCTTGTATGGCCAAAGAAAGCTTGGATGCCCTTAATGCTGGTGGGAGGGGGTAAAACTTTTCAATCATTTCAGTCTTCGCTTATAGCCACTTTAATCCCTTTGCATGAGATCCTATAGCCCAATACAATCCCCTCTTAGACCATGAAATGACACGTCTCCCAGTTTCAAACCAGATGAGACTCCTCACATCTTTGAAATACTCTGTGTAAATTAAATAAACAATCATCAAAAGAATCTCCAAAGACAGAAAATTCATCCATAAGTACCTCCATATAGTTCTCATTTATGTCTGCAAAAATGGCCATTATGCATCTTTGGAATGTGGCAGGTGCATTGCATAACCCAAAAGGCATCCTTCGATAAGCAAAATTCCTATAAGGATAAGTGAAAGTTGTCTTTTCTTGATCTTATGGGTATATGAACACCTAATTGTACCTTAAGTATCCATTAATAAAACAATAAAATATATGGCCACCCGCCCTCTCAATCATTTGGTCCACAAAAGGTAAAGGAAATGGTCTTTCTTGGTGGCCAAGTTAAGTTTCTTGTAATCAATACACACTCCTTAACCTGTGACGATCCTAGTCAAAATCTGTTCAACTTTTTCATTTTCCATCACTATCATGCCTCCTTTTTTAGGCACACACTACACAAGACTCACACACTCATTATCTCAAATGGGGTAAATAATCCCTGCATAAAAAAGCTTCACTAATTCATTCTTCAAAACCTTTTGCATGTGTGGATTTAACCTTCTTTGGCTCTCCCTCACTATTTTGAATCCTTCCTTAAGGTTAAACCTATGCATCACCACATTAAGGCTAATCCCCTAATATTAGGAATTTGCCATGCTGTGGGTTTCATCCACTTCCTAGTAGTGTCTACCACTTTCTTTTATTGCTCAAACTCTAATGAGGTGGATATAATGATGGGTGGGGTGTGGTCCTTGCCTAAGAAAGTGTATTGTAACTGAGAGGGTACAATTTTTACATCTAAGGTGGGTGACTTAACAAGGTAGGGTAGTGTAAGGGTATGCAATCTCTCCAACTTCTCTTGCTCACTTCCTTTACATAACTCTTCTTCATTAACACCTTCATCCATTTTCACTTCAACAACTTTTGCAACCTCCTTTTCAACTTACTTCACACAATCATCTACAATATCAATCTTCATACATTTATTACCATCCATCAATTTCTTTAAAGTTTTCAACATATTAAATTCAATCTGTCCATCTCTAATTCTCAAAACAAGTGTCCCTTCATGCACATCGACTAATGCCCTAATAATATTCATAAAGGTCTACCTAGAATCAAAGGATAATTCCTACCTTTTCAAAATCCAACACAACAAAATCCACCTAAATGATAAATTTATCTACTTTTACCAATACACTTCAACAACTCTGAATGGCTTCTTAATGGATTGATCCATAAGTTGAATGAGAATAGATGTTAGCTTGATGTCTCCAAAGCCCAATTTCTTGAAAATAGATAAAGGCATCAGATTAATATTGACACTTAAGACACATAAGCATTTAGCAAATTCAAAGTCATCAATAACACATGGAATCATAAAACTCCCTGGATATTGTAGTTTTGATGGTAAGGTGTTTGAAATGATTGAACAAATATTTTCTGTCAGAGTACCGTTTGATTGCCTTCCAAGTGTGTTTGTTTA
This sequence comes from Erythroxylum rotundifolium, assembly GCA_027563915.1. NCBI lineage: Eukaryota > Viridiplantae > Streptophyta > Magnoliopsida > Malpighiales > Erythroxylaceae > Erythroxylum > Erythroxylum rotundifolium. Next base: position 1,955 of record JAOSBO010223360.1, on the reverse strand, counting down.
TGAGTATGTCCTTGAGAAACTTCGCATACTTGGGCATGCTCTCCAATGCTTCTACCAATGAGAAGTTAATCTAAAGCTTCTTCAATTTCTTTAAGAACTTGGAGAACTGCATGTCGACCTGATGTTGTTTCATTGTTTGTGGATATGGAAGCTTAGGCTTGTAAGGGTGGTGGTGGAATGTATGGCTTCTCTTCTCCTTTGCTTGCCTCTCCTATTGCATACTTGGTTCTTCTAGTTACTTACTATCACGTGTCCATTACCTTCTCCCCAAAAGATGCACCTAGTGGGGTGTGCAGCTCCCACACTTATAAACCAAAGACCTCCCTAGTACACATCCGATGTGGGACAACACACGTCAACGAGACCGTGACAGGCTTCACCAACCCAATCCCTGACGTCTTCGTTAGGGGTCACAGTGACCCACTCGATGCAGTGTCCCCGTACCACATGATAGTACCCCTAGGGTGGATCTGATACCACTTGTCACGTGTCCAAGATGCATTTAGTGGGGTGTGTAGTGCCTACGCTTATAAACCCAAGACCTCCCTAGTACACATCCGATGTGGGACAACACACGCTAACGAGGCCGTGACACTTACGATTCCTAAGTGTGATCACCTTGAGTTGTTCCTTTGGATTTGTCTCAGTGATATTTGGTAGCCTACCTACATTTCTAGCAGATAACATAGTAGCAAGTTGGCCTACCTGAACCTGTAAATTGTGGATGGATGAAGCATGGTTCTTGAAGATCTCATCTTGGCTTGCAAACATCTAATTATGGTGCTCTTCTTAAGTTGCAAATTTAGAGTTCATCGAGTTCATTGCATCCATCATCCTATCCATCTTTCTCTCTAAGGTTCCAATTGGTCTTGCTGAAATCCAGGTGGTCCTGGAAGTCTTGTTGGGCCACAAACACTATTAGCACTCCTAAGAAAAATTGGGATGATTTTTTCATCTTGGATTATAAGTGTTGAAGTATAGGTTGTTTCCTCTTTGTTTTGGTTGGCCCAAGTAACACTTTGTTATGCAATGGTTGTCCTGTCCACATAACTCGCATTGGGCTTATATGGCTTTGACTGTGGTGGAAGAAGCTCCTTGCGTGTTGTTTAGCTTTTGAGTGAGAGGTAATTTTGGCTTGCAAGGCTATAACAAAATCAATTGGAATCATGCCTTTTTGTTCCCTTATGCCTTGCCTACTTGATTCGACCTTTGGTACAGTAACCTTTTGGAGGCTGAATCAAAGAATTCTAAGAATTGCACTATAGGGTGCAACCTTAGGTCGTTCACTTAACCGGAACCTAAACAATTGAATCTAAATTAACCTATATGTCATGCTATGCAAACTAATTCAGAGAAGATAGGGAGTTTTTGTTTTTCTAACTGATTGGTATAACTAATTCAAATGTAAAACTGAATGTTTTTGGATTTTAGGGATATATAAAACTGAAGGATGACAAACAAAAAAGACTATATAATGATAAAGTCCTCTTGAAAGTAAGTTTTGGCCATAATTGCTCGAAATTGATTAAAGAGAGAGTAGAAACCACTAAGCTTTAAACATGTGAATCTTGAAATACTTTTCAAGTCCAGGATCTTAATTAATGAGACTCCATTTTTTAAAATTCGGTTAAGTGCTCTTAGTGTGTGTAGTAGGATTAGCTAATGCAATCGGTAAATTGAAATCTAAAATCATCTCAACATCAAACACAACCATGCAAGACAACAGAGAATAAAAAATATTTCAAATAGACATATATGAAACTTCATACATTTAAGCTCAAAGTTCTACATAAACTAATCTATCCATCACATAATGAATATCTTACACTTGATTAAAACTATAATCCAATAGCTCATCTACAAATCATAAATCCTAGGCCTAGGATATATAAACTCATAGCTGAACTATGGATTAAGCTACTCCCCTTTTTCATCCCATTGAACTCCAGCCATTG
>JAOSBO010223301.1:0-12046 GCA_027563915.1 Erythroxylum rotundifolium | reverse complement strand
TTTTAATCGAATAATTCGAGAAATATGAATTAAAAGTAAAAAGGTCCAAAATTTTCTAAACCCATTTTTGGAGAAGTTCAACTAGAGTTGATTTGTAAAAAGAAATTTACCTTAAAGAAGAAAAGACATAAGTGTTAGCTTTATAATAATTTTCTCTTATTTATAGAAAAAGATATAATTTTCTTAATTATAAGTATAAATATAATCAAAATTTTATATCCGATCCTTAACATGTTCTAGATTTTAAAATTATGTTTAATTTATTTAAATTTATTTTATCTCTTAACTGCTCTTTATATGCAATTCATTAGGTTCTTAATATGTTGACAATAATTATAAATTATAATTCTAGTTGATAATTAAAATTGAATAAATTATAATCATTTTCAATATATATAAATAAATTAAGACTCCTTTTAATTTATTTTTAATTCTCTAATAAAATAAAATATAATTATAGATTAAGATGATGTCTAATAATATGTCATGATTACCTAAATCTTAAAAATGACAAAGTGGTTTGACTTGTCAATGTAGAATTACAATGTATAATTTAGTTTTTTCGTCATCTAATGTTCCAAATAGGCAAAGTATAAAATTAATGTTTAATGTATTTAAATTCAATCATGTTCATTCTTGCTAATTAGTATTTAATTTGTAATTGATATTTAAAAAATCATTTTTTAAATCTAGAGATTTTTTTTAATTGCTACCAATTAACAATAATGAAATATTCTTCCTAATTACTTTAAAATGACGAATATTATATTGACATACTTAACTATCTCCATATAGTTCATATTATATTCAAGTACTACCGACTAAGTTACAATAAATAGAATAGTTTATAAATAGTCTCAAAAGTGGCAATTCCTATATGGAATGCCTTGGTAATCTCAAATTAAAGATCAATTACACAATAATCATAATGAAAAAGTTCATAATGACAAAAGTAATATTCCATTATAGATCCTCAAAATCAAGTCAATTCAATGAACTAATTCTCTAATATGTATCCATATTTTTTTAATTTTCTCTATACTTAAAATTGATGAGATCAATTATTTTCTTCATAAGAAAGAAACATAGCATGTGTTAGTTTTATTATTTCATCAATACCCTATCTCGATGAAATTACAATTAAAGACAATTTAGGAATAACACATAATTACAAATTGAATATCATAATTATGACCTCATCATAATTTTAATTGAATAATAATTATTTCAAGGATTTTCTCTTTCTCATTAAGCATCATATATAACAACAACAATAATAACAACAATGACAACAACAACAACAACAATAACAATAATGACACCCAGTGAAAGTCCTGCTGATATGCGGAGTCTAGGGAGATCCAGTAATATGCAGGTTAGCCTTACCTGGTAAAGAGGTTGTTTCGGTGTTAAGCATCATATATAATTAACAATAAATAAATAGATATAAATTTTGTCTTTATTTATTAAAATAATAATGTCACGCATTAAATTGTAACTAATCAATTATCTATAAGAGTATAATATAACAATCTCCTACTTACACTAAAGTCAATTGCCTATATATCTAATAGGGATAGCATAATTAAAAGTGTTTAACCTTTTAAGATATTTTTTTCAATTAAGTGTCATGTTTTCCAAAATATTCAATTAGGTGACTAACATTTTAAAATTTTTATAAATTAGGTTAAAATATTGATTTTACTAATGTGACTAATAGATAGATATTCATGTGACATTTGGTAGACACGTCAACTTAGTATAAACAACTTTTTAACCTGGTTTATACAAGTTTTAAAAGACTATTCATCAAACTGAAAATTTTAAAAAGTTTGGCACTAAAATGAAAAAAATCTTAAAAGGTTAAGCATTGTTTAATTTGTTATCCATATATAATAGCATATCCATCAATATGTCTATCATGTCTTTTTTTGAGAGAATGGCTTGGTAAGAGGATCTACAAGATTCTCTTCTGTGAGAATTCACTCTAACGCAATCTCTTTTTGCTCCATTATCTCTTTAATCAAGTAAACATTTTTTGGTACATGGTTGGACCGGTGATGTAACCTTTTTTCCTTTGCATATACAATAATGTTATTGATGTTACAATATAATATTAATGGTTCAACAATGCTAAACCACTTCAAGTTTGATGGTGAACTTCTTAATCTGAAATACTTCCTTTATCGTCTTTGACATTGAAATGTACTTTAGTTAGGTTGTAGAATCAACAATGATTAGTTGTTTGGAACTTTTCCAATTTACCACTCCATCTTTTACAGAGAAGATGTACCCTAACTATGATTTGCTATGATCTAGATTAGACTAAAAACTCAAATATGAATACCCTGAACTCTTAGTTTAACTTCTTTATAAACCAAGAAAATATCTTTAGTTTTTCTCAAGTACTTTAAGATATTTTTCACTTTCATCTAATGACCATCACTAGTATTATCTTAAAATATGCTCAATATACTGAAATTATAAGAGACATCTAGTCTAGTAAATGTCGTCATATATATGATTGATATGATAATTGAAGCATATAGAATACAATCCATTTTATGTCTCTTTTCTTATGTGAGAAATTTCATATGACATAAGTAATAATCCCACACCCTTCATGGAGAAGTTTTCAGACAATCAATTTTTTTACATATTGGAGAATTATTATGTCATATTTAATTAGCAATATGGCATATAATATAGCACTATGAAGAAGATTGCACTCCCACCAACCTTCATATACACATATGGTTCATCTATATCTTTTTTAAAATCAAACCATTTGATTTTCTCATAAAATGGATGTTCCAGTTTTATGATGTTTGATTAAATTCATAAATAGACTTTTACAACTTGCATACTTGAGTAGGAAACTTTTTAGATTCAAAACCTTTAGGTTGTATCATATAAACATTCTCAAGCAAATTTGAATTGAGAATTTTTTTTTCTAATTTCTCAATTCAAATTTATTTACTAGACTTCATAATCATGATATGTAGTTATAACCAATTAGATCATTATGGATTTAATATAGCCCTTCTGGATTCAAAACCTTTAGGTTGTATTATATGAACATCCTCGAACAAATTTTAATTGAGAAAACCATGTTGAATTATAATTATTTGTGACATGTTTAATCCATATTATTGTATATAATATTTAGATTTTTCCGTTATTAATTCATTATAAAAATGATACAAAATAATTGATAATTTGAAGCATTGTATATAAAAACTAAAATATTATTAAATGTGTTCGTGTAAAAGATATTAATTACAACTTCAAAATTACTTATATACAAAATAAAAATACAAAGATTAGTTTAATCACTCAATCTCGTTTTCATCTTTACTGCTTATATCATCTGGGATAAGTAATTTTTTGAGGTATTTTTTATGCTTGGCTAACTTTTTTTTAAGTGACTTGTTTTCCTTTTCAAGACGTTGAACATATGTTAGTCTTGATGAAGATGAAACAATTGGCTTAGGGTCAAATCTAAGACCTTGGACATATCTGTATCGTGTACCTAGCATTTTATTGCAAATGTCATCTACATTTGTTCATTTCCCTTAGACATTGATGTTTATAGCAACTCTTGCATCTTATTTTAAAATTAAAAAATTAAATCAATATTCAATGTAAATATTATTAGTTAGTACTACAAAAATAAATGAACTTAAATTTTAAACAAAATTTTATACTTATTGTTATTTTACGCTTCTTCAGACGTCCACCTTTGACCTTTTTTATAGTGAGTGAGTTTGTAAAGTCTGATCCTATCACAACAATTATTAAACCATAATCATCTCTTTATTAAATAAAAGATAATTAATAAAAATGTGGAATGTAGTCCATTAGAAAAAAATATTTATCATTCTTCCACTTTGTCCATACAACAATGTTTAATTCTTTTGACTAATAATATAACATAATGCTAAAAATCATAACCTAGAATCCTTTATAAATTTGTTAAATCATAATTTATTATTAATTATAAAATTAAGAAGAATCATAATGATTGTATGTCTTTAGATCGACCTAATCCTTTTCATATATCACAATATTAGTTATACGCCTGATGTTAAACTTAATAAAAGACATCGTAATGGTCTAATAATAATGTCTTTGTAAGAGACAAATCTTGTTATGTCAATATAGTTCATGCATATATATGCACTTGCTAGTATAATGAAAGGTGATCCATTAGTATAATTTATGTATTATTTTAATAAATCGAAATGCATTAAAACAATTAATTGAAGCTATCCTAATCAGGGCCATGTTTAAAACAATCGTAAGCTATCAAGTACCTTCAACTAATTAAAATCTCCTAAAACAATTAACCTTAGGATTGGTCATCATTGGTATGAAGTTAAATACTTTAACAGACCTTTCATCGAATAGTTGGCAGGCATTCCTCAAATAAGCATGGAAGGTGGAAAAAATACATCAACCCATATACAACCAACACAAAAACACAACTCATTATCTCCCAAACACAAATGAAAACTCTATTAATACACCATAATAAACTCCATAACATATCAGAAAACAGAATAGAACAAGAAGAGTTTTTGAAAACATAATAGAATAGTACCAACATAAGAGACGATGCTTCTTCGACAGTTATGATCACAACGCAGGCAACGACCACAACACGATACTTCTTTGATGGTGAATCAAAAGGAAATGAAGATAACTTTTAAACAAAATGACGATGAACTAAGAGGAAATGAAGAAAGATTTGTTTTGGTGTTAATAAATAAACAAAAATGACATTGTTTGTTTTTAAACAAATAGATGTCATTTTCAATTAACTTGGAAGAAATATACCATTTGGCGATGATTTAGAAAACAATCGCCAAATGTAGGCCAATAGCCATTGGTGACGTTTTTCTAAATTCGTCAGTAGATGGTTTATCCATTAGCAACAATTTTGAGAAATTGTCACCAAAAGGGCCTTTTTAAAGACGTTTTTCTGAATATAACCAAATATGAGGCTTTGGCAACAATTTTTATTAATCGTCGCCAAATTTTAATTAACATATTTTGTGTAGTTTAGAATTTCAATAAAATAGTGTTGGTGATATGTATAGTAAATAAAGTTTTGTGACACCACAATAAAATTATTAAATCATATATTTTAAAAGAGAAAAATAAAAAGTATAGATATGTGTAATATTAATTAATTTTGTGTTTAAAGTTTTATACATTTTTAAAATGAGATTGTTGTAGGCTAAATTTATATTTACACTTATAATCAGGTGTCAACAATTTTTAATTTGATTTTTATGAATATGATATTAATTTTAATTATTGATTTCCATTCTTGACTATATTGTAATTATATTTTAATTAATATAATTACATATGGTAATTAATATAATATATGAATGTATACGTAATAATTGTATTTAAATATAATGATTTATGCATGTATAGAACAAGGTTTGATGAGAAAACACTTATCCTACAATAAGCATCATCAACAAGTATGGTCAAAGCAACAACGTAACCCACAACTACTAACAAGCAGAAAAACAAAAATGTTGCTATAAGCAACAGACAAGATAATCTATCTAAGATGACATTTTATAAATAAGGTAAACAAATCCTCCCCAATTAAAAGATTCTCCAGATGCTTCCCAAATAGGGTTGAACCATCGAAGGCAATCTTCTTATCCTAATTGGTCAAGTTGCCAGATATGGGTTCGTTTGTCTTGCTTCTCACCTTTTCTTCTCCTTTTTACCTTTGGTCATTGTTCTATAATTAGTAGTCGTTGGCTTTCTCTTGGAAGAGTCATAAATCACTCCCATCCCAGGTGAAAGCTAACATCGAGGTAGGAAATTACTTTATTCTTTTGTACTAACTAACTCAATGTCTTCTTGCCTAATCCACATTCCCAGCTAGTTGTTAAAGATCATAGGGTCTTGTTTTGGAGAGACAGCTTTCGATCCCCAGTCTTCCTTAAACTCTTCAGGTAAGTCTGCTCTTTTTGTAAATTTGTGCTTAACTGCTCTAAAGTTGATCTGTTCATTTGCTTGGATTTCTTGCATCCATTTTCTGTGTTATTTCTGCATCTTAATGATTATCTAAGGTTGGCCTTGTCACTTCTGTACTTCATTTAGTTTTAAAGACTGGATTCAAGAAATTCAAGAAATCTGTAGCTTATTCCAAATGTAAAAAATCGCTTTGTTTATTATTGATATAATTTTGTCAGATCTCCATTCTTTCTCTTTTGGACTTGGTGAAACTTCAATTCATCTTAAAATAGAAGTATTGGTGGAACTGTAGTAGAATTTTAAGACCTTTATAACTTGCACTTCTTTTTTTTCAAAAAAGATTATGTGAACTACTAATTTTAGGGATTTAAAGAGAGTTTGTAATATCATTCAGATGTCAAGTGCCATCTTGTAATTGATTATAAAATTCTTTTCTTTTTAATTAAATCCCCCCTTCACTTATGAAATCAATTGTAAATTATACCAAGTGAAGCCTATAACTAGATGAGGCAATGAAACTGTGCTTGTGTAGGGGATTTTTGGATGGATAATAAAATAAAGTTTCAATTATTTTGCTTGTTCTACGAATATTTTGTTAATTGCATATAACTTCATATAATTTTTTGTTTCCTTATTAAATTGTACACTATGCTTTTATATTTATTATATTTTTGACTTTTTTATTGGCTTTCATAATAAAACTATTAACATAAATTCATCGCAAAATGTCGACGTGGCAACTGGTTTTTAATGGCAAAAATGAGGTCCGATGGGAGGAATTTGGCAAAATTCTCCCCAATGAAGAACAAATTGTTACACAACAAATCTCCTCATTAACGATTAATCACCATTTGCCTTCAATGGCCGATCTTCTTCTTTAAGGCTTTTAGTATCATCTGAATTATCTCTCTTTCTTTATTATATGTGTCTTAATTTTTTGTTAAGAAGCTATTAGATAAGCGTCTAATTGTATATACTATTTGTTTTGTAAAGCTTCCTCGAATCTATAAGAAAATATAGATGGAAATGGAGGCGGTGGCAATGTCTTGATGTTCCGTACAAGATTAGGGAAATTAGTTGTTTGGAACAGTTGTCGATTGTAAAAACTATGTATGTTCATTGCAACAATGATGGAGTCATCGATTAGGTATGATTATGTTCAAATTTGGGTTCCTAATACCTTTTGATTTAGTTTTGATCGTTCTATATTGTTTGTTCCTTAGGTGAAATGCATGGTACATGTGGTTCATCTAATTAAGTGATCCATACTACATCGGGGAAATTATTCACTTTATCTTCTGTTAATTTAATTAAAGTTAAGAAGTTGTTAGAAGAGGGTTTCAATAAACAAACTCCTAAGACAAGGTATTAACTGTTTCAATTGATGCCTTTGAAGGTGTAAAGAGCCTTCTTGAGAATCCAAACATAGGGAACTCCTTTACCTTATATTAATTGTTTTTTTATAATAATTATATATCATAATATTAAAAATTTCATGTTAAAACTATTTAAAATTTTGTGACACCATAAAAAATTGTCAAACCATATAATTTGAAAGAGAATAATAAAAAGTTTAAATCTATATAATATTAATTGATTTTGAGCTTATAGTTTCATAAAATATTGAAATGATTTGACATTTTTGTTTGCTATAAATTACAATCATTGTAAATAATATTAATTTTGATTTTTCTCAATATGATGCTCAGTCACAAAATGATCAAGTCAAAGTTAGTCAATTCATAATTACAAATAAGAGTTATTTTGTTATTTAAGTTTTAAGTGACCATTTAAAGAAATTGTCACCAAAAGGATAGGCCTTGGGATACAAAAACAATAAACCTTCACAAAAGTATAAGCTTTTTGCCATGGTTCAAGCAAAGCATCGCCAAAATTGGTGATGCTTTAGTAAAATGTCCTAAAACGTAAAGGCATTGGCTAATTTTTAAAAAATTGTCGCTAAAAGCTGACTTTTAACGACGGTTTTAAAATCATGATAAAAAAAACTCAATTTTTGTTGTAGTGAGTGGAGCATAAAAATTTTATAAGTTATCGAAGGATCTCTTTAATTGAATAACTTAAAAAATATGAATTATAAATAAAAGGGTTGAAACGTACCTAATTCAAAATGTTGTAAAATTGTCCTTCATATATTGTCAACTACAAGTTATTTATACATCTAATCTCTAATTGTATCTATAAAGTAAAAAAAAAAGAGACCTTTGTGTTAGAGAGAAAAAATAGGAGTGCTAGTTTCTTGATGTCTTTTTTCTAATTATAAAAAAAGACATTTTTTTTATTAAACTTAAATTATTAAATATAAATAATTTAATTTTAATAAAACCAAATATCTCATATTTAATTCCTAAATTTTTTTAAAATTCAAAATTATGTCCAAGTTAATTTATATTAAAAATTTCTCTTTAATTGTTCTTTATGTGTTACCCTTTATAGTTGGTAATAATTATAATTATAATTATAATTAGATAAATTAAAAATTCTTTTAATTTATCTTTAATTCTCTAATTGAACAATTTATAATCATAGATTAAGATTGGCATCTACCAATATATTATGATTATCCAAATATTAAGAACCTCAAAGTAAGTAGATTAAGTTATCCGTACATGATTATAACATATAATTTAATTTATTCGTCATCTAATATTTCAATTAGACATGTAGGCTCCGTTTAATTGTTGGCTGATTAGCTAAAAAAATAGCTGATTGAACCAATTTAGCTAGTTGACCATATTGACTAGTTGTTTTTACCAACCCAATAAACTGATTTTTAACAAGCTCAGGAGGAGCAGCGTTTTGCTTTAGCTGATTGAGGCTGCGTTTGGATTTGTGGTACGGTGAAAATAAGTATTTATTTACCGCAGTTTTCAAACACAGTCACATGTTTGGATATGCAGTGAACAACCGAAGGTTGGAAAAAAGTGCAGTGTCACCGTAGAAATCAATAAGCAGAAAGAGGGTTGCGGTAGGAAACTGCTTTTGCGGTAGAAATTTTTCTTTCCATTAATAACCTTCACTACAAGTATTATTTTCTATTATACTCATAATTAATATGACTAATAATATATTTTCATGAAATATTTTATTTACTAAATTTATTTTATTTATATTTTCTTAATTTAATTTAATATTTAATATTTAATATTTTAAATTTGTATGATTAATAATATATTTTTTAATTATTTATATAACAATTAATAGTTTATTAAATCAATAGGCTTTTTAGTCATTTTATCTCTTTTCAGCAACTGCAACCGCACTTGTTAAACATCTATTTTCATGTTTCAGCAGTTACCAAACTAATAATCTCAAACACATAAGTACTTATTAAAGTATTTTTCATTTCAGTAGGTTATCAACTCTCACCGCTCCCCCAAACCAAGCCTGAATAAACGAAAGATTGTGTTAAATACACCTTTAATCCCAAACACCAGTTATGCCACTGTCATGAGACGAATTAAACTGAGAGACTGTCTTGGCCAAAACCCTAAATGACTCTACTCAAGTAGGAACTCCTGAAGAAATCCGAACCTCTGGCGCAAGAAATAGGCAGCAAGCAAGTCTTCAAGCGCTTCGAAATCAAACAGAAAATCCGTGAAGAAGAGCGCGAACTGGAAGCCAAAGTCAAACGCCATTCCACAACCCTCGCTGACTCCACCGACACACCAAACCCAAAATTCACAATCGTGAATTGAAAGCCAAAGTCAACCATTGCCTCCACTGTCGCGTCTTCCTCCAAGCCCCTAACCGACTGGTAAAACATTGAGAACCTCGTTCTCCCGAAGCAAGAAGTAATCTGCCTACTTCGATTCCTAAAGCAGCAGGGGATGGAGGGTTTAGTGGGGTTAATGCTGATAAGAATTTGAACCGAATGAAAGGAAATTTTAAGGAGTTATGAGATGAAGATAGAATCTTGGTATTTTTCAAGAGGTTGTTGGATGAGTGGAATCAGGAGTTGAATGAGAAGGGTGAGGTTGAGAAGCAGACTTGCTACCTTTAAGCAGTGTGCTAGGTACTTGAATCCCTTGTTCAAGTTTTGCAGGAAAAAGGTGATTTCTTTTTTGGGTTTAATTGTAATGATTTTTGTGCTTTTATTTTTGTTGCAATGATGATATATCTAGTAACTGTGTAAATGATCAGGCTTCAACATGGACCAAATATTGTTTAGAAGTAGAGAGTTATCTGGATTTAGTTGTTTTACTACTATTAAGAGCAAGATGGTTGCTTTTATAGCTTATAGTGAACCCACAAATCTCATCGAGCTAAACGTTTATGACTTGGTCAGAATCAGCCTACATCTTAATTTCTATTTCTTCTAAAAAGTTATTGTGCACTCAGATCCAATATAATTCACTACCTATGTCTAACTGTTTAAGAAAGCTTGAGTTTCATACAAATAATCTATTGTGGAAATTGCCTAAGGTTATATTTAATGGCCATGAATCCTTATGCTTAATGGACACCAAATGGCTTAGCCATAATAGCATTGAAAATACTTGTAGTTTGTATTTTAGAGTTAGCCTGAAGCAGTTAACATGGATGGGGTATCCTTTGGTTATACATGAAGTTGTCTCATGCCGTAGTTTTCTATTACTTAAACCTTTCTGGTGTATCCTTAACATCTGTTTGTTTTCACCTATTGTTCCTTTTGTGTTAAATGTTGTTTGTTTCCTCCATATCATTTATCTCAAACACTGATTACATCCTGAGTCATTCTTAATTGCTTACTGTATGTCATTCTTTGTCTTTTCTTTTAATAATGATGTTTTCTCTTTATACACTCCAGTGGTACTATACACTATGGGGAATATGATGACACATATATGGTCAGAAATGCTAATACATTTGCAGTCAGATTGAAATGCCAAAACATATCTTAACTCATTTTATATTGCTTAATATAGGTTCTTCCAGATGATATTTGTCAAGCATTGCTAGTGATGGTGGAGTGCTGCATGAAACGGGACTACCTAGCTACAATGGATCATTATATTAAGCTGGCAATTGGTAATGCACGTTGGCCAATTGGTGTTACTATGGTTGTTATCCATGAGCGTTCAACTCGTGAGAGGATTTACACCAACAGTGTGGCTCACATTATAAATGATGAAACAACTCGTAAGTACTTGCAATCAGTTAAGAGATTAATGACATTTTGTCAGCAGAGGTAACCAACTATGTCATCTAAAGCTGTGTAGTTTAACAGCTTAGCAAATGGAAGTGATTTGCAGTCATTACTTTCAGAAGAGATGGTTCTTAGTGGTCAGCCATCAGAGGAAAGGCTTTGGTTAATGCTTGCTCAAGAAGAGAAATGGTAGCTATCCGTGATTTTTTACACTGATATTTCTTTAGCTGTCCCTTTTGCCATGTTTTCGAACTACTTTCTAACTATCTGCATCTTTCGGCCCTATGTATACTTTCTAATTGATTATTATCAAAAATGAATTACTTGTCCTTTGTACAATTTGTGCAGGGTTAGCACCTAGCATCCATAATCTATTTACTTGTGCATATTAATAATTTCAATGCAAGCTGATAGATTGAAGCTCTTAAACTCTCGTGAATACTTGGATTTCAATTTTATCACAAAATCCCCAAAAACAATGTTTGAGTTCGATTAATTTTCTTTTCCTCTTCAAGCTGTGCTTTATAATTCTTCTCCCCACTAGTTTATTACAGAATTTAGCTATGGGATCGTTCTATGTATAAGTCCTTGTTATCACAAAACTGATGATTGTTGGAATTTTACATGTTTTGTTTAACTGGCAATAGAGAATTATTCTAAGATCTACCTTTTCCCTCTTCTTTTTGTTATTACTTTGATGTGGACATAATGGAAGTGAACACTTCCACTATGTGTGCAATGAAAGCACTTATGAGGCTAATGATTAAGGAGTGAAATCCATCCAAGGGCAAGTTACATCTTACAAATAGGTGAAGGCATCCTATAGATGCATCATATTGTCCAAAGTCCCTCTATTGCTTTCTCTTTTCATTCCTCACATTTTGATGACGA
>JAOSBO010223251.1:0-14822 GCA_027563915.1 Erythroxylum rotundifolium | reverse complement strand
ATGATTAGGTGTGGAATGATGGAAAGAAAATGTTTGTGGGTATCGTTCATTTTAAGTAAACCCTCAGGAGACTATAAATCCTCCATTATGGACACATAGTGGTTTAAAGGCTTGTGGCATATGCTAAATGCTACCATACACCTACGAAAGTGGAATCAATATCTTGTTTGCAGATTTAGTATTTAGTTTTCTTTTGTTTTTTCTTAGGGACAAGCAATAGTTCAAGTATGGGGGAATTTGATAAGTTAAATTACTTATATATGATTTTTGGATGAATTGGAACTAATTTGACTTACCTTCATGTGAATTAAGCACTTTAATTGGTTAATTCTCACATTTCAAATTTATTGCTTAAAGGGTACAATTGGAGAGATTTTGGGGAAAATTACATAACTTTCATTGGAGATGTCGGATTAGACTCATTCAAGTATGATTTCGAAGAGGACTGCGAGTTCTACAACCTTCATGAAGACCCCAAAGAGAGATTTGACTTTTTGGAGGGTCAAAAGGGGCATGTTTCTAAAGATGTTCAGCGTATGTCTGTGCAACAGATATAAAGTCCCTTCAAACGGACATCAGCGGAGAAATATGGTTAACAAACCCGTAAGTGTCCGCTTAATGGACACTTGTTATCCAAAATGCTCCAGAGACCTGTAAGTGTCCGCTTAATAGACATCATATCTGCTTAACGGACACTTACTGTCCAAAATGCTCTAGAGACCCGTAACTGTCCGCTTAGCGGACATAATGTCCACCTAACAGACATTGACGGCGCAAATATGATTTTTATTCCCCTGTTTAGTATAGACTAGGTTTCTTTGAACCCAAAACACTATATATATTCATTTTAAAAGACCTAAAGAGGGATATGGCACTAGAAGCAAGGCAGAGAGATTAGAGGCACAAAAATAAAGGAAAGACGAGGAAGAAGGGAGAGAGAAGCAAGCTTGTTTTGTGTTCTTTTAACTTTCTCTCTTTACACTGTCTTGAATGTTGCTTGTTTCCATTTGTTATGATTATGTTATTATGTTCTGGAACTAAACCACATTTAAGGTTAGGAACATAGCCTATTTTGGGGATTGATGGATGTTTTATGGATTGATTGATGTTGAATAAAAGTTCTTGAGTTATATTTATCTTTCTTGAGCTTCATTGGTATTTCTATACTTGATCACCATAGATGCAATCTTAGGAATCATGTGATGGATTGAGAGGTGAAATGTGATTTGTGCATTAGGAAGATAAACACATTAGATTTAGAGATAGAGATATCCTAAACTAGTGTGATAACTTAAGGTTGCTTGGTCTTAATGAATTTGACTAGTTAAGTTTCACATTGAGAAATGGTAATCAACTAGTTGGGTATTCTTGTATGTCTTGGGAGAGAATATAAGTGAAATTGTGCAGCTGTTATTATAACTTGTTATTCAATCAATTCTATAATTTATCGATCAATTCCTTAAATTGGTGAATCCCGAAGCCCTAAATCTCAATTATCGAAAATTTTCTTGTTTGCTTATTCAAAGCCTTTATAATTGATTGTTCACCCAAAACTAATCAACTTTTAATTTTCTTGTCATTTTTGTTCAAGTAATTAGGATTAATTTAGTAGTAAGTATTTTAGTCCTTGTGGGATTCGACCTTGGAATACTTGATGTATGAGTACTAGGAATGATTCTGTGTACTTGCAGATTTTGTCGACCAACTGTAGAGGTGAAGGATCTTGTAGTGCAGCACCTACAGATGAGTCACCTCCACCCCCTCTACCTACTACACTGGCAGATGAAGCTACATCATTCACCAGTCCTTCATCATTTAGTACCCCTATATCGATAGAGATATCAGGGGTAAATAATGTGGATGAAGGAGACGACCGCCAGCCTGGAGCTGAGGGACTCAATGGACGAAAATACATCACAATTCTCAATAATATGTAAGTAAAAATACATGAACCATTATATGTTATAATTAAGTTATAGGTTACAATTTTAAAAATGGTATAAATTTATTTATTTAAACATTATAGGTTTTTTCCATTTGGACCCTGTTCAAGAAACATGACATCAAAATTTAAGGAGAAGATTGATCCTAAGGGCTATTGTTGGAAGAATATCTCTCAGGCGACAAAGGAATTTTACTATCATGAGATTGAGGTACGATAGAAATTGTTATTTCCTTTTTTAATTAAAATTTTTATACATTAATTTGATAACTATTATTACGTCAAAAGTATTTATCAAATATTTTTCCTTTTATTACAGAAAGAATTTTTTTGGGATACTCAATTGGGCGGGATCATATATAAAGTATGGGAATCGAGATCCCGTACAGGATATCGCAACTTTGTTGGTTCAATACGCAGGACGTCTGTACGATCGCCTTACATTTCTAGAGAAATATGGAGTTGTTGGCTACAATATTAGACATCTCCTGAGGCCATGTCTGTTTCACAACGTAATTCAAACAATAGACATGGAGGACTCGAGGGAGAGAGTCTTCTCGTACATACGGGAGGATCTATTACCCACCAAGAGAATGCATAGAGATTTGTAAGTATCTACAATTAACAGTTATATTCTCATCACTTTTCTTTGCTATATTTTAATTGAATTTGCTGTGTTAAAATTTAGAATGAAATTATATGTTTCTAGTGCTATATATGGCTGTGTTTTTTAGTTTTGTTATTTGTTCAATAGGGGGTAGATTTCATAAAAATAGAGGAAACCCTGCCAACATTTTTATAACTTCTAATTCAGTTTGTATTTCTATTGAATTTTATGTGAGAATTTTGGAATGAATATATGTGTTTCTTGTTGAGAATGATAATGTTATACTGGTGTCATATATGGATGTGGTTTTAATTTTGTTCTTTGTTCAACAGGGGGTTGATTTTATAAAAATAGGGTAAACTTTGCCGAAATTTTTATAAAATCTAATTCACTTATAATTAGCATTTTATTCTTACACAGGAAAAGTCTATAGGCATGAGACTTATACCCCGTCAACTATTTCTGCACACTCACACTAAGAAGCATGATGGGACGACATTTGTCAACGATCGTTATAGAGAAGTCAATGTTTGTGAAATTTATGATTTAATATTAATAATGCTTAATAATGATCACTTACTAATATAAACATTGCTTTCTAATATGACCAAATACAACAAACCATTGAACGGCAGTCTGAGTAATCTGAAAATGTTGTTGACATTGACACTTATCTTGAAGCAGTAGGTAGTAGGGATTGTCGTAGGAAGATATTCGGCTTAGGATCATTTACGAATACTTGTTATTCGCAATCCTCCACGTCTAGTACAGCAGCATCTGCTAGGCAGTCCAACAACAATAAAGTGGAAGCGCTTGAGAGCACAGTGCAGACATTGTCGACTAGTTGCAACAGACGTTAGAACAGTTGCAACAGTCGATGACAGCGCAACAATAGTCAATGCTGCTGTATGCTCAGCTCCGTCAGAAAATGGATGAATTGAAGGGTAAAGGCAGCTTGTCACCGCACCAGCCAGACCATTTGCCATCTCTAGATCAGTAGTGTAGTTTTGGTCATTTAGTTTGTATTACAGATACTTATTATTTACAATGTAACGTTTTTATTATAAATTAAGATATTTTAATTTTCACTCATTAATCAAAATTTCTATTTAACCAAATTAAATGTATATTATAAATATATAATTATTAAAATTATGCATCAATTATAATTTAAATATAATGACAATGTATTATTTTAAAATTTTAAGCAACAAATTTACCGACAAAAATAAACGCCCGTTGGTAACTGTATAAACAAATTATTGACGGTCAATGGGACATTCCGTCGGTAATGGAAGTACCATATACCAACGAAATATCATACACGTCAGCAATTGTTCAACAAATTTACAGACGAAACACTTGTTACCATCAGTAAATTTTCGTTACATTTACCAACCGTTCAACATCTTCCAATGCTAAATTTACCGACGATAAGTTCTTAGATTGTCGGTAATGTTAGCTACAACTAATTCTACGACGTTATAGTCTGTTGGTAAATTCTATCGGTAATATATTCTACCGATGGAATATTTGTGTTTTCCATCAGTAATGTATGTCGCAAAATGACAGTTTCCTTGTAGTGTAAGCATGTTCTTCTCATTATCAAACCTGAAGATAAAGTAGTAATCTTCATTAACAGGTATTCTCTAAACTATTATGTCCTCAGTTGGCTTCAAAACATTAGAGTACTGGGGAAAAAGGAATCCTCTTTCCTATGAAGGAATCGATAAGGGATGATTTCCATCTTATGATCCTAACTTTTAGCACTTATAAAGGTGGAAAAACTATGGAATCCTATCCATGACCTTGATTGGGGAAATAATTTAGCTTACCTTGTTAAGCTTGATCACCTGTGACTTAGTCCCTAGATTTCTTCAATGGTATTGTATGGAAGAAATTAGCTTCTTTAAGGGTGGAAAGTCTAATGTGGATGGAAGTCTTATCTCTTATGACAAGTTAGGCATTGGGAAATTGGATCGGGATTTGATCTCGACTACAACGGAATAATCACGAAACTTTTTCGTTATTTTTTATTTCCCGAAAACCAAGATCTATTTAGTTCTACAAAATGATCAACACAAATCATAATAAAGTGAAAAATTAATTTGTACCTTATCCTGAATCTCGATCTTTATCTTGTCATGTCCCTCTAACCATTCCCAAAACCTATCTATTTCAACCACCATAGTCGTACAAATGTTAGGCTTCTAATGGTATCCACATAATGAGTTGAGAGAACTTTGTAACTCTTACAGAAAGGGCTAAATAAGAAATGCTAGCTCCATATAGCTTAAGCATATTTATAATAAGCTTTTGACATTTTAGTAATTTATTGGAAATTTTAATTTCAATTAAACTTAATTAAAATTACAATTAATTTTAATTAAATACCAATTATGCCCATATAAGATTCAATATCTCGCATCGATCCTTATTTTTTAAATATCTCATATTTAATCATAAAGTTTTTCAAACTTTACAATCAAGTCCAAATTAATTAAATTAACTTTGTTATCTTCAACCCATTCTATATGTGAGACCTATTAAGTTACCAAATATGTTAGAAATGATTATAAATTCTAATTCTAATTCATAATTAGAATTAGATAATTAAAGCTTCTTTTAATTTATCTTTAATCCTCTAATTAAACAATTTATAATTATAGGTTAAGATTGGTGTCTAACAGCACATCATGACCACCCAAATATTTAGGAGTGTCAAAGTGGTTTTGACTAACCTTTCATGCATGATTTTCGTGTAATTCAATCCTTTCATCAATTAATGTTCCAATTAAACATAGAGCACGGAATTAATATTACTCTATTTTGAGTCCATCATAGTAATTCTCCACCACTAGCTATTGATTCAATTAACAATATTTGTAAACTATATACAAAATATCATTTCACCTTGGCCAAGGATTTCTCGAATCAATACTAATCGAGAATAACGGATCATTTTTCCTAATTACTTTAGGGTAATGAATCCTATCTTAATTATACAACTATCTCCATATAATTCATGTTATATCCAATGACTACCGATTGAACTAACCATGATTAAATAGGTCATAAATAGGATCAAAATGTCGCAATCCCTATACAAGATAACTTTGGTGATCTCAAGTCAAATGATCACTTATACAATCATCACAATGAGAATTCCATAGACATAGAAGTAATGTTTCAAATAGATTTCTCATATCAGGTCTGTTCAGTGAACTTGTTCTCTAACAAGCACCCATATATTTGTTTAAGGATATCTATACTTTAGCCTATAAGGTCGACTACTTCCTTCATAAGAACAAACACAACGTATGCTAGTTTTTTTATGATCTATTAATGTCCCATCTTAATAGAACAATGACTAGGAACATTTTGGAATAATACATTTAGCAATATGAATCTCATAATTATAATCTTATTATAATTTCATTTTTAATGTACAATTATTCTATGAACTTTATCATATACAGCTAAACATGTACAAAATAAAGCATGCCTTTAAATAATTTGTCACTAAACTATAATCAAAGTGATTGGCTGTAGGGAATAAATCAACAATTTCTCATTGCACTAAGCCAATCATTTAAGTATCTCATACCATATCACGATATGATGATTATTCTACTATTGGCTTAATGAGAGAATTCTACCAGATTTTCTATTGTGAACACTTGCGTAAGCCTTACAGCTCCTATGTTAATTATCATCATAATTGAGAAATTTTGCCTAAACACATTCTTGGATCTTTAATGAGACATTAAATCCTTATGCATGCAAAACAACTCTAATTTTCTATAATACATTATTATCTTGAACAATGCAAAGAAACTTTATCAAGTTCAGTAAAGAACTTGTTGATCCAATTAATCATTTCCACTAAATGAAAAATGTATTATGACTCAACTAACAACCATTGCTACATCGGAACCATAATAAAATTGTTCTAAGTAAATAAACCTTAATTAGGGTTTATTTCTAAAGTTATATCCTTATCATCTTGAACTCAAATATCAACTCACACATAGAGTAATGGATATTGTTAATACTTCACAAGTATCTGATATCTTAAATATTAAACAGCAAAAGTACATTATCTATGTACTTGAATTAGAATATATCAACAGCGTCCAATCTATCTCTATAGATCTAATTCTCATAATTAAGTTGTTAACCTTTTCATATCTAATAAGAGTTATTCTTGGACAATAATGTGTTTAAGAATTGAGAGTTAGAACTGTTATTCTTTGTAAGTGATATATCTCTACCTACTCCTACTGAAAAGGACAACTATACTCCCACTAAGCTTCTTATAGACGTGATAAATTCACAATCATCTCCAAAACAAACTCTTTGAATTCATTATGAAAGTGAATCTTTCAATATCTTGCAACCTTTCAACTATACATCAAATGTAACATTGAAGGTATTAGTTCTAATTAGATGTAATGTTATGAGATTTGAATCTTTCAAATTCCTTCTTACTCCCACTACTTATCTTAAGAACCATTCTCCTATAAGTATACATTGAATCAAACAATTTGTTCAATAAATCTGTAAGATTATGTCCAATCTTTTGGATATTTCATAACCTTTTATTATCCAATTTAGTTCTAAACTTAATGGATAATTTATGCTTCAACCATGCATCACATTCTTGAATCTTTAACTTTGACTCTTTCAAAGACCTAGCATTTCATATCTAATATGAAATCTTGCTAATTGATTAAATTAGAACTATTAAAGGAAAGTTATTGTACTAGGTATCAGTACTGAAGAAATAATATTGCATCCTATAATATCTCATATTGTATTATCTTCCTTACATAAATCCATACTTTTATGAATTTAGTTATGAAGGTATTGACTAGAGAATCTCATTCCCTATATATATTAAAATTTAAAACTTGCCACAAGGATCTCATTGAGGAGCTTAAGCATTCTCGGTGCTTAATTTTTGCTTAGATTCAAACAATTTAAAATTTTCAAAATTTTAAATGATTATTTCATTTAATGTGTATGACTATTTTATATAAAGTCATTAGTAATCTAATGAAATATAAGTATTATCCTTTTATGAATTGCTATTCTATCTAATACATCACATATATAAGATTTAACAATTCAATACAATCATCATCCTTTTAACAAAGATTGATTTGATTATTCTTTAACTTAACAAGTTTCACAAGTTTCATATGATTCATAATCAAAAGGATACACATATCATTGCATGTAGCTTTATGATTCTTGTTTTATTAATTTAACCAACATGGCATAAAAGGATTGTCTCAGCTATCCAACCTTTTATTCTTGCCATTTATGTTAAGCATAAGTCTCCTTTAATCCAACACATACAAACTCTTTGTATAAAATTGGATTGACTACTTTTACTTTGCAATCTATTTCTAACCATTCATTACACATTACAATAATGTTGAATCTAAATTCAGTATCAAATACTCATAAGCATGAATTAGAAATACATATGATCTTTGTCATATCATATATAGGCAAGAAAAATCATGCAATCATTTTCTTCTAATTATAACTATTATCATTCTATAACAAAGCGTTTAATTTTAGCACACAATTATGTTTTTAGTAGGTTAAATTAAGTGGAATAATTTCAACAAGGTGCTACACCTTTTAACTTTACTTAATGCAACCTTTGCATTTTGCTATCATGGTGTTGACATACATCTTACATGTTGTCATCAAAGTTTATGAGACATTATTAAACTCAAATATTAATCCATTTTCTCATCCTTAATATTTTTACATATCTCTAAAACTTTAACACCAAATCCTCAATAAGAACTATATCAAATTTGCATAATGGGCAGACAATTTTCTTTTCTAACTTTTTAGGACACTTCTCAAACATATCCTATATCCAAAAACTTGGGGTCAATAACTTAGCATCAACTCTACTAAATAAGGTAAGTTGTACTCATAACAAAATAAATGTAAGAAAGCAAGTAATTAGTTATATGCCATGACTACCAAATCAGGTTAGGACTTTAATCGTGTATTAGTTACTCCCACTATTTTATTTGAAATAATAACCCTCACCACTATTCGGAAAGATTACTCTAATCTTTCTAGTGAGCTAGGATCCCATTCAAATTTAATTGATCTTTAGTTTGTTTAACAAACTAACTAAACTTAAATTAGGTAGATAACAACTCTTATCAATCATATCTCATGGGACTCCTAGATCCGTTAGGTGACAACTCTTGTCAAAACATATCATATATATTATTCCTAACCCTGCCTCTAAATTCATGTGATCATGAATTTGCTTATCCAAAATCACTCAAATTTAGTTAATTAGAACCCATTATCATAAGACTAAACATATTCAAGCTAAAGTGGCCTTAAGTTTACTTAACAAGTCTACAATAAATTGAACTTTGGTTTATTCTTATAATAATGGAAGACAAAAATCACGTTCTTAACGTGTACTTAATATTTTAACGAGGGATTTAACTTCATTTGTCTCAAAAATATCACACATATAAAACATACAATTTATCATGCATCCAATATATATCAACCATATAAATAAAGTATGCAACTTATGTACTCATAATCAAACCATATGCATAAAATATCAAGCTTCGCTTGATTCTAGTTATTAATCTTCATAAACTAAAATAACATTTCCAACTTCTTGGAAAAATTAAATTAGATTAAAACTATTGATTCCTAAATAAATTAAATTTCTCTCCCAAATAGAAATGTATTTTGATTTAAAAAACAATTTTCAAATGTAATTGGAAACTGTTTCCAATTTATCTTGACTCCTTTAACAAAAATTAATTGAAAACAATTTTCAATAAATTATTCTTCTTACTTATTATAATTTAGATAAACTTCTTTTCAAAATTATATAAGTAACACATTCTAATCTGATTAAAATATTTGTAATCTAATTACCTTTTACTATTTTTAATCTCATTTGAAATTACTTTTCTTTAATTAGAAAACTATTTTCTAAAATTAAAAAGAAACTACTTTCAAAATTAAATAAAACACTTTTAAATTTAGTTAAGAAAGTCATGATATATTATTTATTTAGAGATTGACTTCTTAATTAATTAGAAAATCTTTCTTTAATAAATTAAAAACTTATTTTCAAAAATATTAAATAAATCACATTTTTCTTAATTAATAAATGAAAATATTTTTCAAATTTTAATCAAAAAAAAATACTTTTTCAAAACATCAAGAAACTTATTATTCATGAAGAAACAAGATCTAAATAAATTAAATAATAATTCTCTAAATAAATAAAATCATAAATTTAAATTATCTCAATCAAATTGAAATAAATAAATTTAATTAAGAAACATTTTTCTCAATTACTTAAGAAAACAATTTTCTTAGTTTTAAGGAGTCTAATTAATTAATTTCAATCTAACTGAAACTAATTAATCCTTATTTTAGAAACTATTTTTCTAATTAATTAATTTCAATCTAATTAAAAATAATTAATTCTAATTTTAGAAACTACTTTTCCAAAATTAGTTTGGAATCAATATAATTATTAATCTTAATCAAATTAAGATATAATTACTTTAATTTTGGAATTGAATTTTGTTTTTAAAACAATTTTTAAAATATTTGGAACAAAATTTATTAAGATAACGTTAATCCTAATCCTAAAACATGAATAAACCAAAAGAGTATTATTTTTAGTTTTAGGTTAGCAAAAAATATATAGCCAAACAAGCCCATTCCTAAACCTATCTCCAAACATCATCTTCTTCTTTGAGAAAACCCTAAAATCAAAAAGGCCACCTATAACCCACGCCGCTGCCGACCACCACCCCTCTCCAAGACTGCCGCCGAAGACCAATGGCGAACCACCCTTCTCCAAGACTGCCGCAGAACACCAGTGGCGAATCATCACTAGCGGTGGTTCACCACTGGTATGTAGCTGAACCCGTGGCGTTATGCCACTGATTCCAAGGTCGCTGGTGGGCAACTCCCGCTGGCAACTCCTCCATGGCATCACCGATTTGCAGCAAGCCCTGCCACTTGTTTTCAAATGCAGTCGTCGTCACTAGTTTTCATGCCCTTGTGCGGCTTCCTCTTGTGGGCGACTATAACTTTGGTGATCTTAAGCCAAAGGATCACTTATACAATCATCACGATGAGAATTCCATAGACGTACAAGTAATGATTCAAATAGATTTCTCATACTAGGTCTATTCAGTAAACTTGTTCTCTAACAAGTACCCACACGTTTGTTTAAATATCTCTATACTTTAGCTTATAAGGTTGACTACTTTCTTCATAAGGAAAAACACAATCTATGCTAGTCTTTTTACGTTCTATTAATTTTCAATCTTAATAGAACAATAACTTGGAACATTTAGGAATAATACATAAATACAATACGAATCTCATAATTATAATCTCATTATAATTTCATTTGTAATGTACAATTATTTTCTGAACTTTATCATATACATCTAAACATGTATAAGATAAAAACACCTTTAAATAATTTGTCACTAAACTACAACCAGAGCGATTGACTTTAGGGTATAAACCAACATTAAGCTCTACAAGAAGCCTAAGATTAGGCTATGCAAACTTGCCATTTGAAGGTTTTGGAGTTGAACTTGAGTTTGGGGTCTAGTCTGAAATCAAGAATGCATTTAAGGCCAAGGTAATGAGATTGGGAGGAGCTAAAGCACCTGCAGTTGTGGTCTTTTGTAATAATGGTATATAAATGTTCATGTTGACTGGTTTGATAAAGCCTAGATGAGGTTTTGGGGCAGAAAAGCATGAATCTTGCTTCTGTTGTAAGGCAAAAGGGGAAACGTGCCTAAATCAAAGAAGTGAGCCAAGGCTCCGATCGGCTGAGACATTTCGGTGAAGGTAGAGGCCTAAACAGGAAGGTTCTGCTCTATTATCTTAAAAGGTAACTGATTTTCGAAATGTATAATAGTTAGAAAGGGAAGCAACACTAACGAGAAAGGTGGGCTACACTTTACTCTTTCTCACATCAACTCTATGTCTATGTTTTAATTATTACAATAAAAATTAAATGTTTTGTAATCTTAAAATTAAACTCATCACCTTTTAATAATACATATATGTAAACAAATAGTTACTGTAATGTTATCATAAGAATACATATTAGCTAAATATGATAACTTTCTTATAAGTGTATATAAAAACACTTTATGTCTTACTTTAATTTTATAATATATGTAAAATATTTATTAAAGCAATAATTGCTTTGACTACAATTTGTTATACATGCTTGTTTTTATAATATGGATTACTTTTACATTCATTTAGACATGGATATATTATAATTAACAAACAAATTAATTCTTTTTAATATTTTTATAAATAATATATATACGTGGTCAATACTGTTTATATACGCAATATTGTTAATATTCTGCAAGTTTAAAATATGATTCATTTTTAACATGTGTAATAATTATAATAACATTCTTATAACTACATTTTTCTTGTATTAGTTACTAGTATATAGTATATGAAAATATATTAAAATATAAATAAATAAAATATGGATCAATTAAAATTATTACTAAAACTATGTTATTTTAAATAATTAAATTTTTTGAAAATTTATCTATTAAATATAAATATTTAATGATGAATAAAAAATTAAATAAAGAATCACGATTCCTTGATTAAGTATAATATTAAAAATGTAATATATGTATTTATATATCATTTGTAAGTTATTAATAAAATAAACTAAATTGTTTGCTTTCCTAATTACCATTAAATTAAATAGATGATATTTAATGTGCATACATTTTGAATTAATTAAAATTAATTATTTTATAGTTATAGATTGGTCTTGATTTAATAAATAAATATTTTATTATCTTAAAAATGAACATGAATTTGATATATATTTTAAAATTTGAAATAAAAATTTATGTATATAAAAAGGAGAGTATAGAACTAGGAAGCACGGACACGCAAAATGAAGCCGTGTCTGTGTGTCGGACACGTGTCCGACACGGACACTCACTGGACACGTGTCCGAATTAAAAATTAATTTTTGTCGACTCAGACACGGCTTAGACACGTCTGAAGGCGGCTCGGACACGGCTTGGACACGTCTGAAGGCGACTCGAGCACGGCTGAATACAGCTCAGATATATTTGCCGGTGAAAGCAATGTCAATGCCAATGGTTGAGAGTAAAGTGATTAGAGGGTAGATGCTTTACTTAGATTTTTTGGTTTTAAATACCCTTGTGAATGACTAATTCTACTTTTGGATAGGAGATTATAGACAAATTACTTAATGAAATATATGCTTCATGGGTTTTTAGAGGAGCTTATAAAGTACTAAATATATATGAACTATCAAGATCTTAGAAGTCTTGAAACACATCAATCAATATATATCATATTATGAATTCTAAAAAAATTTTTAATTCTAAATTTTATATAATATATATATATATATATGCCATGTCCGTGTCTACCAAATCGTAGAAGTTGGTGTGTCACCGTATCCGTGTCGTGTCGCGTGTCCGTGTCCGTCTCCGTGCTTCTTAGGTATAGAAGAAACAGAAGAGAGAGGAAAATTTTCCCGAAGGACAATGAATGGGCTTAAGAACAATTAAAAGACCCGCCAAAGGTCATCAACGTTTTTTTTGGTCCCGACCGAAAGAAAGCAAATATCCTATTGGTCCCTACCAAACGTTGGGAGTTTGCTCGATTAAAGGCGGCCTCCTTTTCCTTGCAATTGATCATAGACTGGGAATTATGAGGGAGTAATTCTAAGAAAAGTTCAAATTACCAACGATCGACTTCCCTGTGATTTAACTATGATGTACACCTTCCTAACAATGTTTACAAAAGTTTTTGCAATTAATTAAGAGGTCAGCAGATAAACTGGAAATGAAAATTTTATATATAATTAAGTGCATTAGTACATATTCTCTGAATCTCATCCTGATGCAGATTCGGATCCCTGTTAGATCTGAAATGTTAGAATTTGTAGTTGATATCATTTGTATGCACACTTCTCCTTTCAACTTCATTTATATAGGCTTATTGTTGAACTTTGCAGGTTTGGTGGTCAATCACAGTTTCTTGACGTCAAACTACAGCTACTTAAGTAACCAAATGGTAACTTTCTAAAAATTTTCCCAAGATGAAACCACCTAGTCCATTCCTAAAGTAGTAGATGTGACACAACGCATTCCGTAAAATGCATGGTTTGTCATTGAGAGAGACCTCTCATCAGAAGAAAGGAACAAGTCAATTAGTGAGAGTAACAATTAATGGGTGCTTATTGAATGCAATTTAAAGTTTCCAATTCCTAGGCAATGCCACCTTCCGTAAAGTGCCCGCTTTGGTATCAGGACATGGCTGTCACCAGAAGAAAGGAACTGGTCAATAACTAAGAGTGACAATTAATGGGTACCAAATTTTAAGTTTCCGGGGCAGTGCCACCTTCGGAATAAAGCAATCGCAATTTTCTTCTTCATTATTTAGAGTGGTTAAGTGACTACGTTTAAATTCACATTAATGCATGAAGTGTTGGGAATTTATAAGTGAAGTTTTCTGATTCTAAAGATGAACATAAAATTGAAGTGAAATTTATACAGATATAAGTTCCACATTAATCTATCGTCCTAGGATTTATTTTGTGTTGAAATGTAGTATTCTTAATTATGTGCTGAGTTAGTTTGAATACAATCCAATTTCTTTCCAAATATCATTGTAACTTTTTTTTGATATCATAATTGAGTTAATTAAATTCAGTGATTAGAAATGCATGAATTTAAGCATGATAAACGATCATCAGGGATAAAATATAAAAATTTATAAATAAAATTGTCCCATATCAAAAGACTATATAAGAATAAAGTAAATTATGTTTAATGGTAATCTATTATCTTCGAACTTTTAGGTTAAAATATACTATCCTTGATTACATATGAGCTTACATGAACATTTCAAAATCCTTCGTGCTAGTATTTGCTGACATGGATGTACCTCTCTTTATTATAATATATTCACTTTATCCTTAACAAATTGTGTACGGCATGGAGAGCATCCGCCAAGAAAAGATGTCTCGTTTAGAATGGAATTTACCTTCTGCTGAATTAACTGCTTCCATTTGGGAAGATTTTCTTGTAGTCAAGGTGACAGTCGCCTCTATTGAGCAGCAATCCAATACACAATCTCGTTTGACTTATTCAGAGAGGTAATATAATCCAAGCATTGGAAACTAACTAGCTATAT
>JAOSBO010223167.1:0-14836 GCA_027563915.1 Erythroxylum rotundifolium | reverse complement strand
CTTGTTATAAGGGAATTGAAATGTGAGTGATGAAAATTTGTTGTAAGTAATGTATTAGAGAGTATTATGATATTTCCAATAAAACGTTAGGATATGATATATGTATTCCGATTAAGAGTTGGGTTCCAAAAACGGGATCCAACATTTCTGGTATCAGAGCAAGAGGATGAATCGATAATGATCAAGAGTTGGACTTCGAAAACGGGGTCCAAAATGCTCCTTGAAATCATTGGAATGTAGTAAACATCCTCTAAATATAACTTATAACCACTAGGAAAATTTAAGATATCAAGTCCCATTGATCTACCGAAATATAGGATACATTTGCTATATTGAATTGAAACTGGCCTTTAAGTAGTCTTTTCCTTTGTTGGAACCCTTGCAAAGAAATACAAATATGGTTAGTGGCTTCGAAATCTAATATCCAAGAATCAAATGATTCTGCCACATTTTTGGTTCCTGACAAACTTAGGAATCCCATATCTTAATTGCTTTTGAGGGACTCAAGGTAGACTTAGCAGTTTCTTTTCCAGTGGCCCATCTCACTAGAGTGGAAACATTTTCCCTTGGTGTCCACTTTGGCCTTCTTTTTCATGGGTTAGGCCTTGACCCCTGTTTGGGCCTTCTTTTTCACTAGACCTTTCT
The DNA here is from genome assembly GCA_027563915.1 of Erythroxylum rotundifolium. Lineage (NCBI taxonomy): Eukaryota > Viridiplantae > Streptophyta > Magnoliopsida > Malpighiales > Erythroxylaceae > Erythroxylum > Erythroxylum rotundifolium. The sequence continues at coordinate 14,191 of JAOSBO010223167.1, read as the reverse complement.
TCTTTTGTTTGCCCTTTCCCTTGGACTTGGAAGAAGATGCTACATTAGGCTCGAGCTCAATAGCCTTGATATTCAATATCTCCTCCATATTCTGGAGGGTATTCCTCAACTCACTCAAGGTGTAATCCTTAGTGTTGATCTCAAAATGCAACTTAAATTGTTGAAAATAAGAGTTTAAGCTATTAATGATCATAATCATCTGTGTTTCCACATCCATATCCACCCCAAGCATCTTAATCTCTGTAACCACAGAGATTATCTTAAGTATGTAATCTCGCACCGGTTCACCAGGATTTTGTCTGAGATTATGAAATGATTGGATAGCTTTCACCCTAGCAGACCTAGTCCTCACACCAAACATCTCATATAGGTGATGGTCTATTGTACTTACAGTTTTCATGCATACAATTTACTTTTGTAGCATTCTGCTAATATAGAAGCCAAAATATAGCATTTAATGGTCTTATCAGAAATTTTCCATCATTCATATTGTTGGACTTGCTCAGGAGTTGAATTTTCACCCGGAGGTGCAAGCTCATTTTTCGTGAATACCTATGAAATCCATTTATAATGAAGAACAATGTCTAGGTTACGTCTGCATTCATTAAAATTCTCTCCGTTTTCCAATTTGTTATTTGTCAAAAGCAAAGTAAGTGAATTCATTATATGGCGAATATGTCTGAAAATATAAATTACTAAAAAGTAAGCAAACTGGTCAACAATATTGGAACTTTGTATATAATCATGATGCATGTATGCATGATGATAGATTTAACAAACCTGAAAAAAATTAAATCTTTATCGACGATTATTTTTCTTATCTATAATAGACTAAGTGATAATGACCCATCTTATCTATTAAAAGAAAAACTGGGACCCTCCCACTCAAAAGGCTACCAAGCATCTTCATGCCTAACTTTTTGAGAAGTGTTATAATTTGGTCCATACATTTATCAACAGAGCTACGGTGAGCAGGTTATTTGATAAACTATGTTGAGTGTATAACCATTTGATTCATCTACTAAAGGTACTTGGAAATCATGCCTCATTGGGAGGTCACCTTTGCTACTAATGAGTTGACTTATCCTTTAGGAGACCCATCTAGGATCCATGTCCTCCAATGGGGAGTAACACTTCACCACATGCAATAGGCCATCATATGGAGACCATGGACTCTCACATGAGAATCCTCTCACACTCAATTTTTTTGGGCTTTAAGTTTTAATAAATACCATCTTGTGTAGTTGCAATTTATTATCCATCCTATATTATTTCATTATATATCTCATACATAATGAATGCATGATAAAGCCTAGGGTCGGCAATTTTTCTAAATGGCTTACAATCACATAATATCACATATTATTTGCATCCATTCATCCATTCATCACATGAACTAATAAGCTACTTTTGATTGTCCATCCTAGAACATTAAAAAAATACGAGGCTTTTAGGCCTAAAATAATCTTTTTGGACTTGGATCTTCTACTTCGAACTCTTTGCTCACATGAATTAGGCTATTCAGTAAAAAATGTGCAATGGCATTTTATAAAATCAAAATTTGTCACTTTGAAAATAAAAATTTCAGTACTAGATTTTCATAAATCCGAATCTTTCTCATCACAAAAAATTCCAGTACTTGTTTTATTAAAACCGAAAATTGTTCCATTAAAATAAAAAACTAGAACTTTGTTTTTTTTTTTCAAAACCGAAAATTGATTCATAAAAATCCAGCACTTGTTTTTACATAAAAACCAAAATTTGATTCATTGAAACTAAAATCCATCGTTTTGGTTTTCGCAAAACCTAAACTATGCCAATACATAAGCAAATACATCAAAACCATTGCCTCTTCATTTCTTGAATCCATGGCTGCTTCATCTTCATCATTCATCAATTTGTACATTAGAAAATCAAAATAAACAGAAAAATGAAGCCAAGTAGGAAACATGGTGATGATAGACCACCATCCTTGTTACAAACCAAACGAAGAAATCTTATATGGTACATATAAATTTTATGGAAAACCAAAAGAGAAAAACATAAACCATATATATTTCTATCAAATAAAAATACGTAGCATGCGAAAATTAATTGCCAACCCATACATCATATATGGGAACAGAAATCATGCATAATAAAAATGGTGTTAATACCAATTGTTGGATCGGAAAATAAAACATGCAAGACTTAGTTAAACAGTAGATTTCAAAAAATTTTTAGAAATCAAAACAAAACAGAAGCAAGATAACCAAATCAATATGCCAAGCCATACATGATACGGTATATGGAAAATAATTATCATATGAACAAGAAGGAGATTATGTTACTGACTCCTTTTGCTACAACTTTAACTCCTTGCTATGCTATCCTCTCCTTCTTTAGACTTGCTTTTGAATCCTTACCTTTGTCAATGTATCCTCTTTGTGTTGTTGTATCCTTAACCAATCCAATCTACCACTTGTTCTTCTTGGACAACTTAGTTAACAAGATCCTCTGGTGGCACATGAGAAGAAATATTTGGAAGAGATTTTTCTTAGAAGAAAGAAGCCAAAGATGAGACACCTCTCATGCAAATTTTGGCTAACACATGCAAGAAAGGAGAGAGAGTCAAAAAACACAAGAACACCTCTCTTACACCTTGTCAATTTCAGTTATGCATGAAAAGAAAGAATAAGTGGAGTGCATCCCTTGCGTCAGTTCATTCTTTAATCAAACATAAAGGAGCCATTAAAAGAGACTTTTCTCATTTGTTTTAAGATGGCTATATGAAAAGACCAATAACCCAAATTGACATTTTAATTTCGGTTTTAGTGATGAAAGAAAGAAGACAATCCATCAAATGCACCTCTTTCATCTTTAATCAAATGAATGCTGAAAGGTTACAATACATGCCATCATTAAAAGACAACCATTTAACCATTTAATGGTAAGATCATTACTTCATTTAATGGTGATAAAGCCTGATACATACCATCTTTATTTAGCAATTCAATGCTAAATGCTACAAATTTAGCCTTAATAAATTCGAAATTTCACCTTCCATTTCTTTAAGAATTTTGTTTTAATTTAATTATTCAAATTAATCAAACTAAACTAAAGTTTAGCCCATTTCTAAATGTTTATTTGGGCTTCTAATTAACCATTAATTAGTTCAAGCCCAACGTTCAATCATGGGCTTTAAAACCTCCATTTATATTTCTTACTTTGCTTGATAAACTTCTTTGAAGCCAAGTAGGGAATCTTCTTAGACTTAGATAATTCAAGCTCCAATAAGCCTACAATTAATTTAATCTCATTAGAATTAATTCTAGCTTATTAACTAAATGTCATTCCACTAAAGAAAATTAGTTGAACTCTTGAATTATTAAAATTATGAGAACATATGTCCAATTGCAAACCCTATTATCAACCATATTATAGTCTTTCGTACAACAAAGGGTAAAATTACCATTTTGTCCTTATATTGGTTTTTCTTTCTAGATCTCCCATTTTACTCTATATGATGATTAACAAACAAGATCTCATCCTAGTGTTAAGACTTGATGAGTAGCTGGTCCATCAAACTCCTGGCACACCAGTTTAATCTCCAATCTCTATAAAACATCTATAAGTTATGATATCACTATAAACTCTTTATTTGAGTAAATGGTCCCTGATACATGTTTCAATTAATATTTCCAGCATGTAAACACTGGATTAATACTCTATAAAAATACATTCCGATCATATCACGAATTATAATGAAACACATACGAGTTCACCACTCATCAAGATTGTGGTTCATAATAATCGAATGCTTAATTTGTATGTTTTAAGATTAAAGTGACGACCCACTTTATTCTTGAAAACATACCTGATTCTAGATTCATTTAATAGTGCTATTCTCAATAATCAACTACTATTATGATATGAAGCTCGTCATTCCCTTAAAGTAAACTCCTTTACTTACATGGAGATAAATCGTAACATTACAGTCTAAACCATGATGAAGTGACCAACTTGATTATTCAACTGTGAATCAATTAATTTAGACTCCAATAATATTCATGTTTCCCATACATCTTCATGTATATGTATATTATTATCAAAAGAATCTGGGTTCCTTATAACTAGTTATATTATACTTATACGAATAAAACTAAACTCTTTTGTTTTATTAATAATAAATATTTTCATTACAAACCTGTAACTGGAAGAAGATTAAGTCACATGTTAATACTAGAGGATTTGAGAAGCTTTTAAGCTAAACAAGTAAGTAATATATTGTTCTTCATGGCTTCTTTTATTAGAAACCTGTATGATGACTGTTTAGGGATGGATCGATAGTAAAAATGGTGTTTAATGAGGGTTGGAAGGCTGATGAATGAAAGGATACATTCGTGTTCTATTTTTGTGTAAATTATAAATAATAGTTTATGAATTATAGATAGGATGATTTTGAGTTGGGATTAAGGTGAATTTGATGAGGAATTAATGTCTAATTGATGAACTATTAAGAAGATGTGTTGGATTTAGTATGTAAGGTTTAAAATGTAGAAAATTTTTAAGGAAAAGAATGATGAAAAGTTTGGATGACACATCGCACGATCATGGGAATGCATCCATGATCGTAGGAAAGGCATTGGACGTGAAATTTTCTCTTTTGTGTGATTTTTGAACCAACTAAGGATAAGTTACTTTACTTTTATACGTTTAGACTTGGTTGTGGCTTAAAATGAACCTAGTTTGATGATGGATTAGTTGGTTAAAGTGCTTGATATGTTTAGGTTACTAATTGAGGTTATAACTTCAGGAATGGATTATTTATATCAATGTGTTTAAAATATAAAAATTTATGAATGATATAGGAATGAAGGTGTTCTTAGGAATGTAATTGTGATCTAAAGGAATGAGTAAGGTGTATTGAGTAGAAATGAATGAGAATTATGATTTTTGTGATTTAAAAAAAATATAAAAGGATTAGTGAACATATAATTAATGAAATTAGAATAATCAAGTTTACTTAAGGCATAAGCCTAAGTTCAAACTAGATATATACATGTTATAATGTTTGAATGATTATGACTCAGGTTTAAGGATACATACTCAGGGAAAGTAAATTGTAATGACATATATATTTGTGCATGATTGAATATTTATATGAATGATCAAATTAATAATGAGAGTACAATGTGTGCATATTGCTTGTTTTTAGATGTACAAGTCAAACACTAGCATCCAGACATTGCTAGTTCGTCAAGATAATAGCATATCTAGAACTTACTGTAAGTCAACCTAGATTTTTTCTCTCTATGATTTATTTATTTTACTTAAATTTCAGCCATTGAACTATTATGGATGTGATTAAGATAATTTCAAACATTTATGGTCAAAGGAGTTTGATAATTGAGATTGTATTGGGAGTGCTTGAGCATTGTTTGTGAATCTAGAAAAATATATGACCTCAACTACATGTTGAATGCTAGAATTAGATCTGATGAATATGCGAAAATGACTGTACATGATGGATGAAAGATATTTATTGCATATAATGAGAATTGATGCATTCCATCATATTATGATGCATGATCAGATAAAGAAGTTGTCACCGAAGTGACCAATGAAAAAGAGCTTAAAGCTCAGAAATTTGGACAAAGAGCCACAGGCTCAGATATTAATGAGCTCAGTATTAACAATAGATACGGGATAGTAAAGAGGCTCTCGATCATAAGAAAATAAAAATGAAAGCGGAGTCACATGTGCATATGCATTTACAAATATATATTTCTTTATATGTATTGTGTGAGAGACTGCAATGAATCACTGAATTGTGATGATATATCGATATGCAATATTTGTGTACATGCTCATGAGATGACTGATTAAGATAAGTGATCAAATTATTTAAAATGAGTATATGAAATGTGACGTGCCATTTAATATTTGATGACATGATTTATTTGAATTGTCATTGTGATTGATATGAGTGAGCATATTGAGGATGGTTCACTCACTAAGTTTGCAAAACTTATCAAAATTGCAAATGTTGATTTTCAAGTACAAGAGAGACCTAGTTCCTAAGGTAAACCAATAAAAGTCTAGTACCTGCATTTTTGGAAATCAAGAATGGCTCAAAGGTCTAGTCAGCTGATACAACAAAGTTTAGATAGAACACTTTCGTATAGTTACTCATTTCATATAGAACTCTGTAAAAAAGTAGAAAACTCTAAGATGTTTTTGATATTGTAAATATATGTATTATGTAGGGTAATGCTACAATGTAAATTATGTTTGTGAATGAAATGACAAAAGCTAATCTTTTGACTATTTATGCTTTGTATGATGCCTTAATAAGTGAATGTGTTTGCTCTAGCTGACACTTTCATAAGGTATGTTTTTGAATGTCCTCTAGATATTTGGGCATGTTCTGTGTGGAGGTGGGGTGTTACAGTTAATCAGCAAAAATAATGGAAAGAACAAGGATAGAAATACGATACGAAAATATAGTTGGTGGTTATGTTGATGTGGTGTAGAACATGGCATCCTGCATCGAGGAGTAGAGAGCAGTTACGAGGAAGACAAATAGAAGAGATTGAAAAGTAGGAATATGCACAAAAAGCGAAAAAATTAAGTCAACATTCATTAAAGAGGAGTAATAAAAAAATAATTGAAAAACAAAACAAAATTATATGGATTACCTCCCATTTCGTGCTTGTTTAATGTTTTTAGCTGGGCACTTCAATGGTCATGCTCAGGGATTGCTCAAAGTAATTGATTCAACTGTTTTCTTCACTTCATTGGGATTTTTCCCTAAGAATTTGTCAACATCTCCTTTAGTTGCATCATCTAGCAATTGATGTCACTTATCAATTTCTTTAACCAAGTCTAGCTTCTTTTCTTCTTCTTCTTGCAATGCAAAATCAAGATCTGTAGAATTAAATTGATTAATAAAAGAGCATTCTTCATAAACAGTAATGGTAGGAATGCGTTTAATATTAAACATTGAAAATTCTAATGTTTCTTCCAAAACAGTCATGCTCAGTTTTCATTATTCACATCAATTAAGGTATTGGTAGTGGCCATGAAAGGCCTCCCTAGGATTATGGTGTGCTCCTTCCTTTTCGCTTTAACCTCCCCCATGTCAAAGACCATAAAATCTATAGGGACAATCAATCCACTAACCTTCACTAACAAATCTTCCATTATTCCTTTCAGATATTGAATTGACCTATCAATTAATTATAAGCACATATTGGTAGGTCATATGTCCTGGATCTAGTTTATCATAAATAGAGAGAGGCATAAGGTTTATACTCGCTCCAAGATCAAGCATATGCTTAATCTCATCACCATTACCTATTGATACTTGTATATGAAAACTCCCTGGGTCTTCCAATTTGATGGGTAACTGCTGTTGAAGTACTGCATTTGCAACTTCCGAAGCTATCACCTTCTCGTTTGGCTCAAACTTTCATTTTTTAGTTCTTAGTTCCTTTAAGAACTTCAAATAAGCTAGGATTTTTCTGATCACGCCTATCAAAGATTAATATTAACTTTTGAAAACATGTTATATAGATCAGAAAATTACTTATCTTGTTTCGAGTCCTTAAGGAGGCTCAGATATAGGATCAATGTTCTATAAGGATTAGTAACCTTATGCTCCCTTGGTCCTTCATTGCAGTTAGCTGCAGACCCCAGTTTTTCATCTTTTTAAACATGGCTTGAAAAATTGTTATGCCTATTGCTTTCTTCATTTCGCTCATTCTTTTCATTGGTGAGGTTCTTCCCCTCTTGATAACTTGCACTAGATAGATTAGAAAGGATCTCAACATGATTATCAATCACCTTACTACTTCAAAGAATAGTAACTACTTGGGCTCGTGATAGTTGTGTATTATATGATGTCTTAGGGTGTCAATTTTTATGTTATTAGTGTGAATATGGGTGTTGAGTGTGCATTTAGGGTTTCATTATGTTAGTTTGTGTGTTGAAGTGTTTTACAGGTTAGTTTGAATCTTTTAGCTTAAATTGTTATTTTTGGGATACCTTGACATGTGTGCTAGTATTGTAGGGCAAATAGGGAAGAACAGTGAAGATTTAAATAGTTTTGGGCTAAATGACATAGGCCACAATTGTGCACAGAGGCCACAGTTGTGAAAAAGAAGGAAGAGAAAGAAGCAGCTAGGCCATGGTTCTGCACTCTGAGCTACGATCATGACAAAGAGGGACATGTCAGGCCATGATCATGCACTTCAAGCCACGCTTGTGACAGAAAGGGTAAAGCGCCAACAACGATCATGACATGCAAGGCCACGATCATGCCCTGAGTCGGGTTGATGCGAAAACTCAATTTCTGGATTATTTTTCTGACTATTTCAACCCTAAGGTTGACCTAGGGCTACTAGAGAATAAATAGAGCAATGCCTAGTAGCCATCAGGACTCTTTGGAGAGCCTATAGAGATTCTGTCAATTCCGAGAGAAAACCTAGAGAGAGACTAAGAGATCAAGGAAGGAGACAGAGGAAGAGAGGCACGGAGACGAGCTACATGCAAAGTACTTGCTGAAATAGGTGGTTTTCCACTATCTTCATTCCCCAGATTCCATTCCCAATAGTATTTCCATTTATTTTAGTTTCATTTATGTATATAATTGAAATAGGTGTTGAGATTGGTTATGATGAATGTTAAGTCTAGTTTATACTCACCTTTGGATATTAATTCTTGAGATTAATGAAATTCAATTGAGTGTGTTTTTACTGATTTGATTGTGATTTCAATTATGTTCTTCATAATTCGACAATAAACTAAAAAGTGAGCTGGGCAAAAATCGTCGATTTGGGCTAATGAGAGTTAGGTGAATCGATAGGTAGAGAATTGGATCAAACCAATAGAGTCTTTTAACAAGAGATCGAGTATAGATTCGTATTAGATTGGTAGGCAATTTAGAACTAATTTAGGTTTTAGATCAATTGCAATCCAATTCCCATAATTCGAATTAGGGATTATCAATTAGGGTTAAGAGTTATAACTCAAGAGAGAGTAATTCACCATAGGACTGTCTCGAATTCAGTATTGTCAAAATTGGTTAAGTTTCCTTTGATTTCAAATTAAAATCTCCTTTCTCTCTCTTGGTTATTTTTAGGTTGATTTTTGGATTGTTGTGTGAATTTCTATTTTATTTACACTGTTGGAAGTTTAGTTTCTATATTTGATTTTTGATTGTTTTAATTTCTGCATTAGTTATTTGTTGAGATTATTATAGTTTAAGACGACCATACACTACGAGAAAACAGTCATTTAGCGACGGAAAATAGCAAAGGAAAAGATAAATATTCCATCGGTATTAAATATTGCCGACGAAATCTACCGACAGACAAAAATGTCGTAGATTCAGCCGTAGCTAACTTTACGCTACGACAAAAGAAATTTTCATCGGTAAATTTAGCGTTGGAGAATAACCTACCGTCGGTAAATGCAACGAAAATGTACCGATCGTCATAATTTTTTCGTCCGTAAATTACCAACGGGTAAAAATTTTCCTAAATTTATTGACAGTAAGTTCCTTAACCATATGTAAATTTAACTATGGAATGTGTTTAATAATTTACCGATGGTAACATGTTTTCCTTCTGTAAATATGCTTAACAATTACCGACATAATTTATTGTCCGTCGGTATATATTATAGGCAGTTACCAACGGAATGGTGGATGTTTCCATCAGTAAAGTTATTGCTTAAATTTTTTTAAAAAATATTTTTTCATTATATTTAAATTATAATTGATGCATAATTTTAATAATTAAATATTTATAATATACATTTAATTTGGTTAAATAGAAATTTTGATTAATGATTAAAAATTAAAATATCTTAATTGATAATAAAAATGTTACATTGTAAATAATAATATCTGTAATACAAACTAAATGACCAATACTACACTACTGATCAGGAGCTGGTGGACCGTCTGGTTGGTGCAGTGACCTGCTGTCCTTGCCCTTCAATTCATCCATCTCCTGATGGAGCTGAGTGTATAGCTCCAATGACTATTATTGTGCTGCCATCATCTGTTGTTGCGCTGCTACCGTCTGTTGTTGTGCTACCATCGATTGTTGCAACTGATGCAACTGTTCCAACGTCTGTTGCAACTGAGTCGACAATGTCTGCACTGTGCTCTCAAGTGCATCCACATTATTGTTGTTGGACCGCTTAGCAGATGCTGCTGTACTAGATTTGGAAGATTGCGAATGACAAGTATTCGCAAATGATCCTAATCCGAATATCCTCCCACGACGATCCCTGACACCAACTGCTTCAAGGTAAGTGTCAGTCTTATCAACATTTTTAGATTGTTGAGGTCGTCATTCAACGATTTGCTATATTTGGTCCTATCAGAAAACAATGTTTATATATTAGTAAGTGATAATTATTAACCATATTATTAATATTAAATCATAAAATTCACTTACATTGACTTCTCTACAACGATCGTTGACGAATGTCACCCCGTCATGCTTCTTAGTGTGAGTATGCAAAAATAGTTGACGGGGTGTAGGTGCCACACCCATGGACTTTTCCCGCGTAGGAATAAAATGTTAATTATAAGTAAAATAGATTTTATAAAGAAAATTAAATTAACATACAGCAAAGAAAAGGGATGAGAATATAACTGTTAATTGTAGATACTTACAAGTTTCTTTGCATGCTCTTGGTGGGTAATAAATCCTCCCATATATATGGGAAGACTCTCTCCCTCAGGTCCTCCACGTCTGTTGGCTGAATTACAATGTGAAATCGACATCGCCGCAGGTGTTGTCCAATATGTCAGCCAACGACTCCATATTTCTTCAGAAATATAAGGCAGTTGTACAGCCGCCCTGCGTATCGCACCAACAAAGTTGCGATAACGTGTACGCGCTCTCGACTCTCATACTTTATATATGATCTCATCCAATTGAGAATCCCAAAAAATTTCTTTCTGTAATAAAAGGAAATGTATTTGATAAATACTTTTGATGTAATAACAGTTATCAAATTAATATTAAAAATTAATATTAAAAAAGGAAATAATTATTTCTATCGTACCTCAAACTCATGATAGTAAAATTCTTTTGTCGCCTGAGAGATATGCTTCCAATAATATCCCTCAAGATCAATCGTCTCCTTGAATTTTGATGTCATATTTCTTGAACAGGGTCCAGATGAAAAAAACCTAAAATATAAAAAAAATAAATTTATACCATTTTTAAAATTGTAACCTATAACTTAATTATAACATATAATGGTTCATGTATTTTTACTTACATATTGTTGACTATTGTGGTGTATTTTCTTCCATCGGGTCCCTCAACTCCAGGTTGGCGGCCATCTCCTACATCCACATTAGTTACCCCTGATATATCTATCGATATAGGGGTACTGAATGATGAAGGAGTGGTGGATGGTAGCCTCATCAGCCAATGTAGTAGGTGGAGGGGGGGACGGGGTGGAGGTGATTCATCTGTTGGTGCTACAACATGAGATCCTTCACCTCTACAGTATAAACCTCCGAATCGTAGTCTAAAATATGGAGGTCTTCCAGTATCTTGTCTTCTCTTTAGTGCCATATTTCAACTTGAAATCAAATTTTGATTGAAGTTTATAGAAATAATACATTTTCATTTCATTAATTTATACAATATATTGAAAACGTTTTGTTCATACAATATTTAATTACAAACACAAATTAATCGCTACCTTCACTCAATTGTAAAGAAAAATCATCTTCTTGTTCTGAAGAATTTGAATCAAAATCTGGCTCTTCTTCAGATCTCTAACCCTCTTCTTCGTCTCCAGATAAAATTTCAACATATTCATTACATAGATCATTCAAAGGTTCATTATCCTCATATATGACAGATGCATTTATTTCATAAGTCTCTTCCTAAAACGTGTCACTTTCAACTCTCTGTTCTCCTTTTTCACCTGGTTCAAAAACACCTTTTGCTTTAACTTTGCAAACAGCCAACCAATCTGACTTACCTTGTCGTATGCTGAGAAAAGTGACATAATACACTTGAATCACTTGCACTGCCAGCACAAAAGGTTTAAAATGTCGAAATCTTCTTCGCCTGTTGATTTCAACGAGATTGTATCAACTATGTACTTTTGTATCGATGTTTGGAGTTGGATCAAACCACTTACACTTAAATATCACAGTTCACTTTATTGGCAATGCAGGGTACTCAATTTCAAGTATTTCAATTATTTTGCCATAGTAATCAATCACTTCTCCTTGTATGCAAACTCCACTATTTATTGTTGCCATGTTATGACCATAAGATTCTGTATGATATTTGTATCCATTAACGAAATACACCGGATATGATTTAACAGTTCACAAAGGTCCATCGCAAGATCACATATGAACTTATTGTCTATTGAATTTTCTAATGCCTATAGAAATGAAAACATCATATTAAACAGTATAATATTATCTGAACACTTAAATGTTATTATTCAATCATTTCAATATATTTGGAAGTGGAAACTTACATATTGCTCGAACCATTGAGCATAGTGGCTTCCAACTTCTTTATTGATATCATCCTGTGATTTGTCGGGCATGAACTCCCATAACAATTCCTCGTATAACCTAAAAACATTATTATATATTCAAGTTATGAATAACAGTAACCAATTTGAAAACAAAAATAATAACTTGATAATTACTGCACGAATGGTGGAACCTCTTTACAGTTCAATAAAATGTAACTATGAGCAGCCTCAATTTCTTCCTCTGTTAACATTCTTCTTGTTAAACGTCTATATGACCATCCCGGATAAGTGAAGATGGATAAGTTACCATCAACATCAGTAGCTCCTCCCCCATCGTCATTACGATGAACTTTCTTTCTCTTGTGTGAACATGCAGCTCAAAATAATGTGATCAAAATGTACTAGCTTCCTCAATTAAATAAGCATTACATATCGAACCTTCAACTTTATGTTCTTCACATTTTTCTTTAAGCGATGCAAATACCTATATGAGTGAATAGGGTTAAATGAATTGATTTATGAAAACTTGATAAATTGACTTCAAGAAAGGTTTAATTTTGTTGAATGACGTACCTCTCAAATGGATACATCCAACGATATTGTACTAAACCGGTTAGTTTAGCCTCGTGTGCTAAATGGACAGGTAGATGCTCCAGAATTTTGTTTGTTGTGCCTAAATGGATGATCTGGGGGAAGAAATTTTCTGTGGTTATCAAACCAACATGTTATATCCCCGTTTGAAAGATAAAATGCATCTGAATCATTGCCACAACAAGGATAAGTCATTTTCCCTGTTGTGCTCCATCCAGATAACATGGCATATGTCGGAAAATCACTAATTGTCCACATCAAAGCTACCCTCAATACAAAATTTTGTTTCAGAGAGACATCATATGTCTCAATACCATATTCCCAAAGATGCTGCAATTCAGATATCAATGGTTATAAGTAAACAACAATTTTATGTTTCGGATTTGACGGCCCTGGCACAATCACTGATAAGAACTTATAAGCCTCTTTCACACACATCCATGGAGATAAATTGTAAGGAGTAATTATGACTAGCCATGATGAATATTGTTGACCGGATTGATTAAACGGCTGAAATCCATCCGTCGACAAGCCCAACCTAACGTTTCAACTTTTGGCTGCAAACTCATAATGGGCGTCATTGAAATGTTTCCATGCCAATGCATCTGATGGATGACTCATTATTCCATCTTCCTATTGGTGTTCATTATGCCATCTGATGTGAGATGCAAAAATATCAGAAGCATATAGTGTTTGAAGTCTCAGAGTTAGCGGGAAATAATACATTCGCTTCTAGGGTTCTAACTTTCCTTTCATAGAACACTTTCTAGGCTTGAACCTTGATTGGCCACAAAATTTACACTCTTCTAATTCCACATAATCACCTCAATACAACATACATCTGAATTTGCAACAATCAATCTCTTCATATTGCAAAAACTATCAACCATTGTGTGATCAGGAGGTAATGATTCATTATACCATTAAAGAATTTGATCAAAAATATGATCAGAAATGTGCCCTTCAGACTTTATGTTCAAGATACGAGCAATTGAAGACAATTTAGTCATTGTCTCACAATTTGGCCATAGTTCTTGGTCAACTGAATGTAGTAAGTCAAAAAACTGTTTGGATTGAGGGT
>JAOSBO010223146.1:0-14836 GCA_027563915.1 Erythroxylum rotundifolium | reverse complement strand
ACATTTATACCTAAACATATACATAATAACACTCATTTCTTTTTACTTATTATTTCTAAATTCCACTTAAAAATCGGTGTCCAAGAATTGTGTTAAGATATGATATGTCTCTGAAATAAAATTTTATGATAAGGGTAGTTTTGATGTAGACTATTAGTGATTTTTCAGCATATGCTACGTTGTTCGGATGGAGCATAGTAGGGAAATTGATATGTCCTTATTGTGGCAATGATTCTGATGTGTTTAATCTTCCAAGAGGAGATAAAACATGTTAGTTTGACAAACATAGGAAATTTCTTGCTCCAGATCATTCATTTAGATGCAATAAACAAAAGTTCATTAAGAATAGGATGGTACAAATACTTACTCCCCCTTACAATGCTGGTAAAGAGATATTGCAGTAGATTGAAAAATTAGGGTTGCTAAAACTTACAGAATTTGAAGCTAATAAAGTTAATACAAGCATTAATAAAAACTTTGGTTGAAGAAAACCAAGCATCTTTTGGGATTTGCCATATTAGAAAACTAATTTGATACGTCATAATTTAGATATGATGTATATTGAAATTTTTTTTGACAATTTCTTCAACAAAAGGAAATTTTGTGTGAATGGTTAAAAAGTCTAAAGTTTATCGATAGTCATGTTTCAAACTTGGCAAGGTGTGTGGACTTGAGGAAGTACAAATTACTTAAGATGAAAAGTCATGATTGTTATGTGTTTATGCAAAGATTAATTCCAATTGCATTTTGGGAGTTGCTATCGAATAAGGTTTGAGAAGTTTTAATAGAATTAATTTTGTTTTACAAAAGCTTAACATCATCTGAAATCAAGTTGGCTGAAATGGAAAAATTAGAAAGGAAAATTTCAGTAATTTTATGCAAATTAGAAGGATTTTCCCTCCAACCTTATTTGATTGTATGGAGCTTCTACTTGTACATTTAGCACATAAGGTTACACTTGCCATTCTAATTCAATATTGATGGATGTATTCGTTTGAGAGGTAATTCAACGAAAATTATTGTAATTGAAGTAATAACATCTTTTAATTATAAATTGTAAAAACCCTATTCACTAATGTAGGTATTTGCATAACTTGAAGAAAAATGTCAAAAACAAGGCTAGAGTTGAAGGTTTGATATATTATGCTTATTTAATGGAGAAAGCTAATACATTTTGTTCATATTATTTTAAGCCATATGTTCAAACAAGAGAAAGAAAAGTTCACGATGGGGGAGGAAGGAGTGATGCTAATGGTAACTTATCCATTTTCACAAATTTTGGACAAACATATGGATTTTCAACAAGAAGAATCTTAACAGAGGAAGAAATTGAGGTGGTTCATAGTTACATTTTATTGAATTGTGGTAAGTGCTCATCTTGGCTAATTACTTGATATTATCTCCTTTGTTTTGAATTTATTTTTATGCTTAAATGTTAAAATTAATGTTTGTTTTGTTTTAGGAGATAAAAAGTAGAAATTGCATCAAACTGGGACTATTGATGATAATGGCAAATTTTGGATAAAGTGAAGAGATTGACACAGTGGATAAGGCTGATCACTTAAAGAGCCAGAATTCGACTGGAAGACTTTGTTTTATCCTTATCATCAAGGAATTTGATTTTAAATTTATTTTAGATAGACATCTTTACAAGTTAGAGTTAGATTTGAATAAGATTAGAAAACCCTATAGAAGGGATGATTCTCATAACAGAAAAAGAGTTCTCACTTCTTACATTTTTCGCAATTCTTAGTCTTTCTTTGCTTTTTGTTATTGGAGTGAAAGACATATATGGCTAAACTCATCATCTGATTCAAAGGGATTTAATACTCTGATTGCAACTTTGTGAGGTTTTATGTTTCAAACTTTTATTAATGTTTTAATTCAATTATTTCTTGTTTTGAGTTCTCATATTTTATAAATGATTAATATTCGATTAATCTGAAAATTTAATTTAATATTGATTATTCTATCGCTATCCTGGAATTCAATGATTCGTAATTGTCATAAAGTACTGGTATAAGTAGCAAATAGGTTATTTATGAATTTCCATATTTAACTTATAATAAAAAAGAAAACTAAATTGAACAGTTACAGATATTTCGATTATTTAATTTAGGGAGTATTTTTACAGAGCTTATTGCTATCATTTATCTGATATGGATTGCTATCACACCTAATTAATAGATGGTAAGTTTTGGTTTGGATGTTGGGTTTGAACCAATTAATTTAGGAAATTTTGAGGCTTATTACGACTATCCTAATATGTTTCAGACTAATTGCTTGAATCGTGAAAATATTCTTTTTAGACCAGTTATCAATGTTACAATCAGATGAGATCTTTTTCTTAAATCGGAGTTTAGTAATCTTGACTTTCTCGTAATTAAATTCAATTGATTTAATTTGTTTTTTTTCCTTATTTTTAGTTACTCTGTTTCTTAGTCAAAAACCCCCCATTTAATTTTGTTGCTTGAAATTTAAGCAACTAGTGTTCAGTTCTCTAGGGATTCGACCTGGTTCCACGACTACTACAAAAGTTTGAAGAATCGACATTATTTTTGGGGCTTTGACAACCTAACCAAGATTTGGCACCATTACTGGGAAACTATTTAAAGTTTCTTAATTTCTTTGCATTTTTATTTTTACAGTTAGCACTAACCTCTTGTCTTGTATGACTCATGCTTCTCATACAGGTAAATTGCAATATAATCTCGAAATTAAGAAGAAAGTGCGTCATTTGAGAAAAGAGACTAAGCAAAGAAGTGATCATTCACCTTTAGATGTTAAAGTTGAAGTAGATCTAATAATTGGTAACACTAATTTTCAAGAAACAGACGAAAAGATGGCAAATCTCAACCCAAGAACGTTGAGGGAGTTGGCGACACTGGATTTGAATTAATAACCTTTATGCATTTAATTTCCAAATGTTGAGGTAGATTTCGAATTGAAATCTGGTTTGATTCACTTACTGTCTATTTTTTGTGGTGTTGCAGGTGAAGATCTACATAAACACCTAAAAGAATTTCGTGTTGTTTGTTCTAGAATGAAGCCACAAGGGGTAACAGAAGAACAAATTAATCTCAGGTCCCTTCCATTCTCTTTGAAAGATAAGGCAAAGGATTGGCTATAATATCTTCTACCTAACTCAGTAATAAAATGGAACGAGATGAAAAGAATGTTTTTAGAGAAGTTTTTTCCTTCATTAAGAGCAACAATTTCAGAAAGGAGATATGGGGGATAAGAAAAATTATTGTAGAAACATTATATGAATATTGGGAAAGGTTTAAGGAGCCATGTGTCAGTTGTCCACATCATTAAATTCCTAATCAACTTCTGATTCAATACTTTTATAAAGGACTATTACCAAGGGATCGAAGTATGGTTAATGCACCTAGTGAAGGAGCTTTGGTAAACAAAACATCTGAGATAGGCAGACAATTGATATCAATTATGGTAAAAAATTCTCAATAGTTTGGGAGGACAAGGATAGATGGAGTTATTAAGCATGTGAATGAGGTAAGTAACTTGTACCTTGAGGATAAAATTTTTGACTTAATTGCTCTAGTTCATCAAATGGCTGTAGGTCAATTACAATTGGCAAGAATGTGTCGAATATGCTCATTTCCTAGACATCCTACAGATATGTGCCCTACATTGCAACAAGGCCCTCTTCAAGAGGCTAACGTAATAGAGGGCTTTCCTAGTCAACCTCAACAAAATTATGACCCTTATTCCAATTACTACAATCTAGGATGGAGGGATCATCAAAACTTGAGCTATGAAATCAAGGAGCCCAATAACCAAATCAACCTCACAATTTTAACAAACAACCTCAATCTCTTACATATGCTCAACCTCAATCTTCAAATTCAGGTATGTCTTTAGATGAAATTGTTAAGGCATTTGCTAATAATACTTAACAGTTTCAATAGGAAACAAAGGCAAGCCTTCAAAACTTAGGAAATCAGATCACTCAATTAGCCACCTCGGTAAGTAAATTAGAAGCACAAGCATCGGGGAAATTACCTTCCCAAATGGTGGTGAATCCTAAGGAGAATGTGAGTGCAATGACTTTGAGAAGTGGTAATGAAATTCAACCTAGAAATTCGTTACCAATGGAGGAAGCAAAGCACGATGATGGAGAAAAGAAGGAAAAACTTCCAACTCAAGAGTCAACAAAGGTGAAAAATGATTCATCTTCATCAATATCAATTAATGCACGTTTACCTCCTTTTCCTAGTAGGTTGGTTAATCCAAAAGAAGACGAATATGAAAGAGAAATATTAGAAACCTTAAAAAACGTGGAAATCAATATACCACTTCTGGAAACCATAAAGCAAGTTCCGAAATATGCAAAATTCGTAAAGGAGTTGTGCACAAATAAAAGGAAGTTAAAGGACAAGGAGAGAATAATTTTGGGTAAGCATGTATCAGTTATGATAAATAGGAAATTATAAAAAAAATGCAAAAATTCAGGTATGGTTACACTTACGTGTGTTATTGTTAATAAGAAAATTGAGCGTGCCATGCTGCACTTAGGTGCATCTATTAATGTTATGTCATACTCAATTTATCGAGCTTCAAATATAAATTATTTGTAAGAAACTAATGTGATAATCCAACTAGCTAATCAATCGTATGTGCATCCTATTGGAGTTATTGAGGATGTTTTAGTCCAAGTTAATGGTGTGGTCTTTCCAATGGATTTTTACATCTTGAAAATGGATGGAGATAGTGTTGAAAATTTAGTTTCAATTTTCTTGGGTAGGCCATTTATGAAGATGGCTAAGACGATTATCGATGTGTACGAGGGTACTCTTTCTGTAGAGCTTGGTGGAGAAATAGTAAAGTTCAACATTTCTGAAGCAATGATGTACCTGAATGATTTTCAATTCGTTTATCATATGGATATTGTGGATTCATTTGTGCTGGATATGTTTAAGGAAGAAAGTGATGAAGGTGAGTTCGAGCTTAAAGCTAAATCAAAAGTGAACAAGCAAATTTCTGAAACTTGTGAAGTTATAGAATCGTTATCAGTGACACTAATCGATTCAGAAAATTTGAATGATGAACTCACTATAACTCACAAGAAAATTTACCTTTTGTTTTGCAGGCTTTGAAGATAGAATTAAAGGTGTTAACAGATCGGCTAAAGTATGTCTAATTAGGTGATGGAAAGTCATTTTCTAGGATTATTTCAAAAAGTTGACTAAAAAGCAAGAGGAAGGGCTAGTAGCCCTACTTAAGGAGTACAAAACTACAATTATGTAGAAGTTAGAAAGGAAAAGGCCATATCGAGCATTACAACATTAAGCAATTGCACTTTTCGGGAGACAACCCAAAATATGATAGTTTTATTTTATTTTGTTTTAGTTTTTTCTAGGATGCATTTGTTTGTTTTTGAAACATAAACAAAAAAAGATTAAAGACTACTATATCTCAGAAGGCAAGATCTCGCCTTATGAGGTCTCGCCTTATGAGATTTAGTAGTCTAGAATTTTAAGATCCTTATTCTAGATTACTAAATCTAATAAGGCAAGATCTCGCCTTATGCGATTTAGTGATCTGGATTGATGCTCTAATAATTAAATAAAAATAAAAATAAAAACCATAATTTTTTATTATTTCCATTTTTACTTTATTTATTAATTTATTCAAAAAAATTTATAAAAAATAAAACACCTCATAATTTTTTTTCATGCTATTAGTATTTATTTATTTTTTAAAAAAGACCTTAATCTTTTATTTCTCTTTGTAGGAACATTGAAACTCCATTATCCCTCACCAACTCTCTTAGCACCGCACCATCACCAACATTCGCTATGTTGTCACACACATGCAGCAGCCCTTACCAATTCACAACAACTTCCCACACAATACCACTCAACCACCCACACACGCCGCACACCCAACTGGAGCACATGCACGCCTTAATTTTCTTTTCTAAAAAGTTTTATTTTACTATTTTTAATTATTTTATTTTTCATCATTCTTATTAATTACTTTTAATTAATCATTCTTTTAGTTTAATTTTAATTATTATTATGTAGTTGCTAATATTTCTTTCTTCTTTTTTTTAAGTAATTTTTGTTTATTATGTTTAGCGTAATAAGGTGTTCTAAGGCGACTACCAAGATCGCAACAAAAGGCAATTCACTGATGGATGCTAAATCTGCTGAAAGCTTTGAAGCTGGTAACAAAAGGAAACGTGTGTGGATGATTTTCAGATACTCACAATTTAGGGTTTTATGTTTTATTTTTTTGATTATCTTTATTGCGTTGTGAGTATCTCATGCATACATTAGGGACAATGTATGATTTAGGTATGAGGGGAGCAAGTTTTCATTACAATAAACTTTTTGATTTATGTTTGGACTTATAATATGTTGATTCATATATTAATTATTCCTCATAATAGCTTCATAATTTTCTGATTGGTGTTCATGAATAATTTAAATTAGGGTGCATTTTCAGTTTAAGATCTAATGTATGAGAGAGACAAGCATGATTAGGGTTTTCATTAAATTTTTTCAAGTATCTCATTGGTTTTGTTGAATGAAAGTGTGCAAGACTTGATGCAATTTTTGACACCTACACGAGCTTTGAGCCTAAGAGCATTCATCACATATGTGCTAATATTTATCTTTTGTTGTGTGTTATCAAACATAGTTTGTCTATGATAGAACTTGCTTTTGAATACGTGCTGAGACCGCATTTTTTATGAATTTATGTATACAGACGATGAGAGCATTTAGGATAACCATTTTTTGACCTAAACAAGTCTACCTTAATTTTTATCCCTAGAAAAACAATTTGAGCCTTAACCTTTCTTTCTTGCATAATAACCTTATTACGTGCCGAATTTACCCTTTTTGTTGTTGATATCCTTAATAATTTTGAAAACTTAAATTGAAGGAATTGTATCAAATTTATCTGCATAGGATTTTGACTATTTCGAAGAAAAGTTAATTAGATAATTCAATTTTCATTGTTTTGATTTTTTATAGAATGGAGGAGAAGTAAAACAAAAACAAACAAAAAATCTTCTCTTTGATATTTTTGTCTAATAAAAGAGAAAAAAAGGAAAAAAAGAGAAAAATGAAAAGAAAAAGAAAGGAAAAGGTGATTGAAAGAGAAGTTAGTTGGGTTTTGATTTAAGTTGATAATTGTGTGGATAAGTTTGTATGATTTCCTTCAATTTATATAGCTAAAAAGTTACTTTTGTCATACCTTAACTAAACCACATTGGAACCCTTATTAAGTCCCTTTATTTTACACATTAGTTAATTTTGTTTAGTGGCGAAGATATGATTCTTGAGCAAGCTTACGGAAATAACTTGCTATGTTTTGATTTGAGAGCTTCCCTAAACACTTTGAGCGCATAGAGTGAAATCCTTGTGAGGGTGTCAAGTCTTGTTCATTTGATTTTGATGGAGTTGATAAGATGCTATGTTTTAACAATGTGTCTTATGAGTGCTTGTTCTCTAAATTGTTATTTTATCTTAACCTTTAAATGTGAATTAGCTTTTAGATATTTTTGGATGACATGAAAGAAGAAGATGATGAGAGGTTGTTATGAAGATGATTAGTATTTTGAATGAATATATGCTTTAGAACAAGCATGAGTCTGGTGTGGGGGAATTTGCTAAGATCTCATCTTGACTAATTATTTTATATTATCTTCTTTGTTTTGAATTTATTTTTGTGCTTAAATGTTAAAACTAATTTTTGTTTTGTTTTAGGTGATAAAAAGTAGAAATTGCATCAAATTGGGACTTTATTGATGATAATGATAAATTTTGGATAAATTGAAGAGATTGATGCAATGAATAAGGTTGATCACTTGAAGAGTTGCAATTTGATTGGGAGACTTCACCTTATCCTTATCATGAAGGAGTTTGATTTTGAATTCATTTTAGATAGACATCTTTACAATTAGAGTTAGATTAGCATTAGATTAGAAAACTCTATAAAAGGGATGTTTCCCACAGTAGAAAAACGATTCTCACTTATGTTTTTTGCAATTCTGTGTCTTTCTTATATTTGTGTTATTAGAGCGAAAGCTATGTATGGCTAAACTTATCATTTTGATTTAAGGGATTCAATACTCTATTGCAACTTTGTGAGTGTTTCAAACTTTTATTAATGTTTTAATTCAAGTATTTCTTGATTTGAGTTCTCATATTTCACGAATGATTGATATTTGATTAATCTTACAATTTAGTTTAATATTGATTATTCTATATCTATCCAAGAATTTAGTAATCCGTAATTGTTATGAAGGATTGGTACAAGTAGCAAATAGGTTATTTATGAATTTCCATATTTAACTTATAATAAACAAGAAAACTAAATTGAATATTTTCAGTTATCTTGATTATTTAATTTAGGGTTTAGTATTTTTCATAGAGCTTATTGATATCATTTATCTGATATGGTATGCTATCACACCTAGTCAATAGATGGTAAGCTTTGATTTGGATATTGGGTTTGAACCAATTAATTTAGGAAAATTTGAGACTTATTACGACTAACCTAATATGTTTCAGACTAACATCTTAAATCGTGAAAATATTATATTTATACCTATGATCAATGTTAAAATTAGAAGAGATCTTTCCCTTGGATTGGAGTTTGGTAATCTTGACTTTCTTATATTTAAATTTAGTTAATTTGATTTGTTTTTGTCTTATTTTTAGTTAATTGGTTTCTTAATAAAAAAATCCCCCATTTAATTCCATTACTTCAAATTAAGAAACTAGTATTTAGCTCTCTAGGGATTTGACCTGGTTCCATGAATACTACAAAAGTTTGAGGCATTGATCTTATTTTTTGGGCTTTGGTAATTCGACCAAACTGTCGAGAGGTTCAACCTTTCATGCAGTAAGTTGAAATTAATTATTTGAGTTTTGAAATTTAGTGTTATTCACAACTAAAATACATAATAATGTTTTTAGATTATACGAGGAATGATTACGTGAGCTAATGCCCAAGAAAACACAGGATGATATCAATAAAGAAGTTGGAAGACACTTTCCTCGATGGTTCAAGAAATATGTAGGTTTTCATTTACAATTATTGAAATGATTGAATTTTAAGATTAAACTGTTCAAATGACATTATAATGTTTAATATGATAATTTCTTTTGTGTACGCCTTATAAAATCTCGTAGGGAATAAGTTCATAGGTAATCTTGCAAAGTGACCTTTGCGAATTGTTAAATCGTATCCATTTTATTTCATTAATGGATATAAATATCATACATAATATCATGGTCATAGTATGACAATAGTAAATAGTGGAGTTTGCATACAAGAAAAATTGATGGATTACTATGATAAAATTATTGAGATACTTGAAATTGAGTACCCTAAATTGCTAATAAAACAAAGTGTGATATTAAAGGGTGATTGGTTCGATCCAACTCCAAATGTTGGTACAAAAGTGCATAGCCGATACAATCTATTTGAAGTCAACAAGCAAAGAAGATTTAGACAATTTGAATCCTTCATATTGGCAATGCAAGGGATCCAAGTGTATTATGTCCCTTTCTCAGCTTATGATGAGATAAGTTAGATTGGCTGGCCATTTGCAAAGTTAAACCTAAAGGTGTTTTTAAATCATATGGAAAAGGAGAATAGAGAATTGAAAGTGAAGTGTTTTAGAAAAATGTTTATAAAATAAATGCACCTGTTACATACGACGAGAATGAACCTTTGAATGATCCAAATAATATGTTGAAATTTCATCTAGAGAGGATGAGGAGGGCGAGAGATCTTAAGAGGAGCCTAAGTTTGATTGTAATTCTTTATAAAAAGAAGAAGATGATGATTTTGATTTATAATTAAGTCCTAATAACGATTATTTTATGTTTGTACTAGAATATTATATTTAACAAATCAATTATTTAATTTTCAATATATTGTGTGAAATATTGAATTGAAATTGTTATATTTATGGAATATTCAATCAAATATGAATTTCAGGTTGAAACATGCCATTAAAGAGAAAATAGGATATGATGCGACCAAGGTTCAAACCACGATTTAAAGTTAGTTATTGTCCAGGTGGAGCATCACATTCTGCAGCTGCAACCAAATCAGATGTTGTACCTCTAGCTACTACAATTGTAGACGAGGCATCACCGTTCGTACCTGCTACTACACCTTGCACCAACCCTGTACCAACAGAGATATCAGGAGTAAACTATGCGAATGAAGGAGGCAACCTCCAGCTGAGGCTGAGGGACCTGAGGGAAGAACTTACATCACAATTATCAACAATCTGTAAGTGAAAATAAATGAAACACCATATGTTTATAATTAAGTTATATGTTTAAATTTCAAAAATGGTCTAAAATTAATTTTTTAATATTAGGTTGATTCCGTTTGGAACGTGCTCAAGAAACATGACATCCAAATTCAAGGGGAAGTTTGATCTTAATAGCTGCATATAGAAGAATATCTCTCAAGTGACAAAGGAATTTTACTATAGGAGATTGAGGTACAAAAATAATTTTTTATTTTTAATTGATTTTTATACAGTAATTAGATAAATATTATATTATAAGTACTTATCGTATGTTTTTCCTTTTGTTTTAGAAAGATTTTTTTTAGGATTCTAAATTTGACGCAGTTATTTATAAAGTATGGGAGGGACGAGCACGTACACATTATCAAGACTTTATTGGTGCGATACGCAAGGCTAGTGTACGACCACCTTATATTTTTGAACAAAGATGGAGTCGTTGATAACAGTATTAGACATCACCTGGGTTAGTGTCCATTTCAGAGTGTAATTTTAGCAATAGACTTACAGGGTCGGGGGATAGAGTCATCTTATACATACTGGAGGATCTATTAGCCACCACGAGCATGCAAAGAGACTTGTAAGTATCTACACTTTACCTACCTACCCTCCTAACCTATCAAATCAATACATTTGGAGAAACCACCCATAGGGTATTTTCACAACAAAAAATTGTAGGGAATGGTTGTTTCAGAGGAATACCAAAGTGGGACGGTATGAAATTATTTGGCATAAAGAGCTAAGGACTAGCCATTCATTCATCCTATGGCTTACTATTTTAAACAAGCTTAGCACTATGGATGGACTCTCCTTTCTGGAGTCTAGAGCTGAATATGTCCTGTGCAATATAGGATAAGAAAGGAGGGATCATCTATTTTTCAAGTGCCCCTACTCGGAAGACATTTGGTTTTGGTTAAGACACAAATGTCTATAGTCCTTAAACACATATCAGTTCACATTGATTATGCAGTGGTTCAATAGGCTAAAGTTCTCAACATAATTTTCTTGTCAACCTAATTTCCTTTGCGACATACATTAAGGAAGAAAGAAACATGCAAAGATTTCTGACTACCAATAGAACTTCACATTGTGTCAGAGAGCGCATCTTTGATAAGGTTAGAGCACATATTTTTTCCTCTACCTATATCAAAGATTGCTCATTCCAACTTCAAAGATTATGTCTGTAATAGAATGGAGATTATAGACATAAATACATGCAGAGGAAAAGGAAATAGAGTAACATACATGGAAAATAGAACACAACTTAACTCAACTTTTGCAATCAGTGCATAGAAAAGCCTTCGAGGCTTAGAAAAGTGGTAAGGGTTACTTACCTATTGGAAATATCGGGACTTCTCAGAAAAGATTCTTCCTATTTGGGTTTGGTTGGAAGCATCCTAGTCCTTGAAATTGGTAGATAGTTATATTGTGAAATCCCATACGTATAAAGGAAGGTTCCATACCGAATCTTTTACCTAGGTAGCGGACTTTCCTTGTTAGCCTTCATCGCAGTCCTAGAGTAGTGTTTGTCAAGATGAAAAATAACAAAAATGTTATGCCCTAATCACATTAAGACATCGTTATATGAAGTAGAGAATGTTACCTGTGTTATGATCTCCTTGACACCGATCTAAGTATGAAACTATTTTGTGAAGATAAGAAGAGAGCCACTAAACCTCATCATTTTCACCATCGTCGTTGCCTGCCTCCTAAATGGAGAGGCTTATAAGAGTTATCGTGAAAGGGGTTGTTGGTTTTACCCTAATTGCTTAACGACTCTGTCTTGTTGTTTGTCTATACATCAACGTTTGGTCCCATGTGTAGTGTTTTAAGAAGGTTGCCTCATGTAATCATCCCCGTTTGTTTAGAAGTCACCGTTTGTTTAATACCCCTCATGTAAACATCCACATTTAAGGAATTTTAATTTCTCAAAAAGAAGTATCTACACTTTACATTTATATTCTATTTTTTTTACTTTGGTGTATTTTAATTTAATTTTTTTAGTGAATTTTGGAATGAAAATATGTGTATTATAGAGAATGATAATGTTATAAATGTCTAGTGCCATATATGGTTGTGTTGTTAAGTTACTTTCTTTGTTCAACAGGGGGTAAATATCATAAAAATACAGAAAATTCTACTGAAATTTTCATAAATTGTAGTTGATTTATAGCATTTTATTTTAATGCAGGAAAAGTCTATGGGCATAAAGCCTACACCTGTTAGCTCTTTTTGCACACTCATAATAAGAAGCATGACGTGTGACCTTTGTAAACACCCAATGTAGAGAAATAAATGCAACATCCCACTACCACAAGGTACATACCCAAACATTGAAGAATATTCAAATACATATCTTATGATATTGGCATGTTAGAGCAAAAACAAATCCAACTTACACATGACATCATCTAACATAATCAGAAGTCATCAAATTTTAAAACCATTCATTGCATTCATTCACAAAGTCTACACTGTTTCCATTAGATGAATATTTACAAAACCTCATATAGTTTCTAGCAAAAACTACAAAATAAAAGCAATAACTCTCTGATGTTAGCTGACAGACCTCTGAGCCATAACTTAGTCCAAAATATTCTTCTAATCCAGAATAAACACTAAGTCTCCTGTCTCGTACCTGAACAACCATATTGTAATTTTTATGAGTTTTGCGAACTCAATGAGTGAACCATCATTGACGATTCCACCGGATTCACATACACAAATCACATATTTCACAAATATTCATACAAGGCATATAATTATTTCAAATACTCACACATCATGGCATAACATGTGGTTACTCATTACATCTTTGCAAATCATTCATAAATTTCAATCTTATATGAATGCTATGTGCATAAGACTCACATTCGTTCTTATTGTTGTGACTGAATGCCTATTATATACTTATACAAATATTGGCCCATAGGGCTCAGTCAAAACAGAATAATGGAGCATAGCTCTACGTGTAAAACATATATCACAGAGCAAAGCTCTACGTGGAGGCACTTCATACTGGCAACTCAAGACACAATGCCTTTAACTGAGCATGCATTTTATAAAATGCAACAAATTTTGAATATCTTATATATCACAATCTTATATAAATGCTTAGACAAAATTTCACAGTCTTTGGACCTAAGTCTAGCATTCAACTTTTTTTTTTAAGAATCAAATGTCGAATTCATATCAAATCAAAACACTCCTAATACATGCCCAACTAATAAACTACTCGGACCTCAGGTCCGGAATCCAGAAACAACTCACAAACAGTTCAATAATATTGGAAGTTTAATAAATCAAATTAAATTCAAATCAAATCAATCTTAGGAAATCATCTAGGTTGCCTCACAGTACGTTTCAAAAAGCTATTGTCTGGATGGTCCAGCAATGTGCGACTAGTATTCGATGTGTTCCTCTAATACATACATAAAAAATTCACAAATATCACATTTTTGCACAAATGTGCAAGTATTCTTTTATGCACATTAATGTATAGAAAGTATGTATAATGCATGTTTAATGACAAATCCGGGTATCTTATTGTAATTATCATCATCAAATCGATCAGATATCAAAGCCCTTATTAATAACATTTGGTACTTACAATTTCGACCAAAATAAAACAATGTGAAATCAATAACATAACCTAATTGAGCACTTCAGATTTTCTACCCACATGATTTCGGGTCAACTTTGTGTAAATAATCTGATAGGGTAAATGACAAAATTAGGCAACACTTCCTTCTGGAAAGTTATTTTGTAGTGTCTTAAGCTTCTAATGACTCTAAGAGCATCCAATTTGATTCAGTATTCAATGAGATATGCATGAAATACCACAGACTGTGCACATTTGTGAAGTAAATCACACGTTACTATAGACTTTACGAATAATAAACTCGATACATAGAAGGGGGGGTTGAATGGTATATCCCTTTTTGTAAATACGAAAATCTTGTTAAGAACTTCTTTTTTTTGTTAAGAAGATATCACGTAGATTATAAGAAAGTTATTATGTAATGAAATCGCAAAATAACTTCTATCTAATTGTTAATCAATAAAGTAAACTAAAGTAAATGATAGAATATAAACACTATGATTTTTATACTAGTTCACCCCAAACCGTGGGCTACGTCCAGTCCTCAGAGTTCGTTTGAGTGTTTCACTATACTCCAAACAATTACAAGTATTCTTTTCTCTTCCAGAGCCTCTTCAGGTCTCTTACACCAAGTATTCTTTCAGCTATCTTAGCCTCTCCAGGCTATCTGCCTTCTCTTTCTCTCACTAGAAAAAGATATCGTGAGCTATTGTTACAGAATGTTTAGCTCTCTTAGTATCGTACTATAGAAATTCTCTTTTCTAAGTAAGCTCTCAAAGATCACTGATTTATCAAAGTTGTAAACTCGTAAAATTCACTATTATTCTCGACAGCTTCGACTACGACTAATATTTATAGCCTAAGTCTCTAACTGCTTCTTGATCTTTGATAATCGCTTCTTGATTCTTGATAACCGTCATTTAGTT
>JAOSBO010223080.1:0-14844 GCA_027563915.1 Erythroxylum rotundifolium | reverse complement strand
CGTCTGCTTTTCATTCTGTCTTATTTTGTTTGTCATCAAAATCTCTTTATACATGAAGTCAAAATTCTGACTTAACATATGTCACATCTAGTACAAGTGATGTTAGTCTTATCCTATAATCTCATTACTCTATGTGTCATTGAAAACTCTCTTCATGACTCATAACTGTTTTGGCTAAGGACTCCTGAGTAATGACCCCGATAAGAGGCCATGGGTATCATCTCCTTTTATCAGGAGTGGTGAATCCGTTATTAGCTATCCAATTACCTTCGAATACTAATAGCGATACCCATTCAACACCGTACGAGTAACCTCGTCTTGAGATAATAAGGAATGATGTCAAAGTACTGGATCAGGATCCAAGATATCCTTAAGTAATCAAGGCATACGATAATTGCACCATTGCTATAATGAGATTAATCATTGACATTCGATAGATCATCCATATAATAATCTCATAGCGGGTCATCTGATGTACTTATTACCCTTAGCAAGCATCCACATGCTAACTCTAAACATCTTATGTTTACAATTTATAAGATCCACTGCTTGTTCAAATCAAGAAGTATGGCATGTGCTAGTCTATCTGGATTAACAATGTCCTGTCTTATTAATCCTATGACCAGGGATTATTTAAATACTAATATAATTTCACATGATAGGAATCTCATTATCATTATCTCATCATGATTTCCTTCCTGATAGGAATCTCATTATCATTATCTCATCATGATTTCCTTTATGTTATGTTTTGTATCATGGACTTCATTAATTCGATTTAAGATCAACATCAATGAATATAAAAGAAGAGAAATTAATGAAGAACGCTTTTCACTTTATTAATCAAAATAAAGTTTGTACAAAGGTGCTAAAGGTGACTGCCTTTAGAGCACTACTCTAACAATCTCCCACTTGCACTAAAGTCAATCTCCTTTGTATCTAATACCAAAGGTGAGTACATAAGAATCAAATTTTGCTTAAGGATGTGGCTTATTCAAAGGATCAACAATGTTTTGATCTATGGGGACTCTGTCAATCTTCACATCACCTCTATCAATGATCTCCCTAATTAGGTGATATCTCCTGAGTACGTGCTTAGACCTCTGAGGAGACCTTGGTTCCTTGTCTTGAGCAATAGCCTCATTGTTGTCATAGTACAACAATATTGGGTCTACTATGCTAGGAACCACTCCAAGTTCTATGATGAACTTCTTGATCCAAACAGCTTCCTTTATCGCTTCCACAGCTACATTGTACTTTGACTCGGTCATCGAATCTATAGTTGTCTATTATTTGGATCTCTTCCAACTAACTTCTCCACCATTTAGTGTGAAAACATAACCTAACTGGGATTTGGAGTCATCCTAGTCAGATTGAAAACTGGCATCCGTATGCTTGCATACTACAAGATCTCCATTTGCATACATCAAGAATACATCCTCAATCCTTCTTAAGTACTTTAGGATATTCTTGACAGCCACCCAGTGACCCTAACCAAGATCCAATTGATATCTGCTTGTAAAACTTAGAGCATATGAAATATCGAGTCTTATACATAACATAGTATACATGAATGATCCTACTACCGAAGCATATGGGATCATCCTCATTGGAATCCTCTCATCTTACATATTGGGACACATAGGTTTAGAGGGTTTTATCCCATGAGTATAGGAAGAAACCCTCTCTTAGACTGCTCTATGCTAAACCTACTCAGCACTTTGTTTATGTATGTTGATTGTGAAAATCCTAGCAACTTCCTTGATCTATCTCTACAAATCTTTATTCCCAATATATAAGTTGCTTCTCCAAGGTCTTTCATGGAAAAATTTTGGGACAACCAAAATTTGACTGATTACAAACTTGAGACATCATTTCCTATTAGTAATATGTTATCCACATATAACACAAGGAATATGATAGCACTCCCAGTACACATATGGTTCATCAAGATTTTGTGAGAAACCAAACTCTTTAATTGTCTCATCAAATTGGATGTTCCAACTCCTAGTTGCTTGCTTCAATCCATAAACGGATTTCTGAAGCTTACGTACCTTTCTTCCATCTCTGGATACAAAGCCCTCAGGTTGTATCATATATACATCCTCACTTAGGTTTCCATTTAGGAAAGCTGTTTTCACTTCCATTTGCCATATTTCATAATCATAATGAATAGCAATGGCTAGGAGTAATCTAATGGATTTAAGCATAGCTATGGAGGTAAATGTCTCGTCATAGTCAACTCCTTGTCTTTGACGATAATGTTTAGCGACTAGCCTCGCTTTATAGGTAATCACATTACCTTGCATGTGATTTTCTTCTTGAAAAACCACTTTAACCCTATAGGTTTTAATCCTTTAGGTGGGTCAATGAATGTCCATACTTGGTTTTCATATATGGAATCCATTTTAGATTTCATAGCTTGAATCCATTTTTCAGATTCTAAACTCTTCAGAGCCTCTTTATAGGCTGCATGCTCATCATCCTCTATGAGCTTTACATCATTCTGTTCACTTATGAGAAATCCATCTCTTTCGAACATTGCATATCCTACTTGACCTACAAGCATGTTCTGTGATAGAGGGTTCAACTATTATGTCATCTCTATGAACAACAATTTCAGGTTTAGGCAATTGATTTGCATTGGTTTGAGCATCATAAACTTCATCAAGTTCAACTTTGCTCCCACTATCTTCTCTTAAAAGAAACTCTTTCTTTAAAAATATAACACGCTTTGAGGCAAACACCTTTGTCTCTAAAGCATTATAGAACTGATTTCCAATCGTTTCCTTAGGATATCTTATAAACATAAATTTATCATATTTCGCTTCTAGCTTGTCTGATTGAATCCACTTCATATAAGTCGGACAACCACAGACATTCATATATGAAAGACAGGGCCTTTTATTAGTCCATATGTAGCAACACCCCACTACTATAGATTTCATACCGGGATACTCTAAGGATATTCCAGCATATAATCTATAATAATGACGTGTTAACTATCTTACCTTCACTTTATAACATGGCAACATATCCAACTTAATCATGGCATCAACTATATAACTAAAAGTCACCAAACAATATTTACAAATTTTAACTTCTCATTTCATTCATTCATAATAGTTTACATTGAAGTCAATAAAACAAATATTTACAACCTTACACAAGTTCTACATGACATGTGTAAACTACTTAAGACAGTTAACTCCTTAAATTCCAGCTGACAGACATTTGAGCCATATCTTAGTCCAAAATGTGCTTCTAGAAAATCTTATGATTTAGGTCTCCTTTCTCGTACCAAAAAATTCACGTTGCAATTTTGGATGAGTTTTAGAAACTTAATAAGATTAATGATTTCACTCCATGCATACACACACAATTATTGAACAACTAACCAAATTCACAACATTTTACATTCGAATAA
The DNA here is from genome assembly GCA_027563915.1 of Erythroxylum rotundifolium. Classification (NCBI taxonomy): domain Eukaryota; kingdom Viridiplantae; phylum Streptophyta; class Magnoliopsida; order Malpighiales; family Erythroxylaceae; genus Erythroxylum; species Erythroxylum rotundifolium. The sequence goes on along the minus strand of JAOSBO010223080.1, from coordinate 11,417 downwards.
GACAAATAAATGTCATACACTTTACATACCTTCTTTCAGAATTTGCACAACCCAATCAATCACATTATCATGACATATCTCTTTAACATCACAACTTTGGAAAAAATTCACAAACATAAATTTCATAATCATAAATATATAAATGCATATGCATATGAGACTCTCGATTCATTATTATTTGTTATGACCGAGTGCCTTTCAAATACAGAAATAGATACTGGCCCATTGGGATCAGTTAGAATAGAAATCAGGGAGCAGAGCTCTATGTATAGAATACTGAGCCTATAGCTCTTTCAAATTGGCTACTTTGATCACAACGCCTTTATCTGAGCATCCATTTTATGAAATGCATCAAATAACATAATATGCCATGAATAGCATGCACTTATGATACACAGACAGAATCTCATATTCATCAGACCTCAGTCTGGCATTTAACTTTCGTTGAACATTTAGAATTCAGTGGAAAACATATATCATTCAAATGTCAAATGCAAATATAACAGTTCCAATACGTTCCCGACTATTAAACTCCTCAGACTATTAAAGTCTGAAATTCATGTTTAGATCACAATAGTTCAATAATTGAAAGTTAAACAGAATAAATCAAATAATCCTAGGAAGATCATCTAGGTTGACTCACAAATGCTCCCTTTAGCTTTATTGCTTTGAAGTCCCGGTAATATCTTGATGTTGTCACTCAATGTGCTCCTCTAAAGCATATCATACATACACACATCCTAATTTGGCACAATTATGAATTTATTTATGCACATTCATTTATACTGAGTACATACAATGCATGTTCAAGACAATTCTAGGTTCCTTATCATTATTCCTATCACAATAGTCATTCAAATATCAATACTCAATTTAACAATTCAGACTTATCTAAAAACATACTTTCGAGTCTACTTTGTATGAATATTATCATCAGTAAAGTGAAGTAATTTGGCAACACTTCCTTTTGGAAAATTGTTCTACCATGTCTTAAGTTTTGAATGACACCAAAATCATACAATTTGATTCAGTATTCTATGAGTTATGTCATAATACCATAGACTGTGTACATTTGAACTTTTGGCTAGTACATGATCATACCCTTGAAGGTGTACAACTCATATCTCTCAATTCCTACCTCCAAAAATTATAAACGTTATACCGATCAAATTCTAAAAGAATAAACTACAACCTTTATGAAGAAACCATTTTCTAATTCTGCTTTTATCAATACAGTTTATTCAACATCAACAGGATATGATTTCTATCTCGAGTACTACTATAGCCTCAGCCAAGACTCAATTTCAAGCCACTTTTTGAAAGGCTTAGAGATAGAATTAGAATTTGACCTTTTCAAGAAAGTTGTATTCATATGACTCTACTTTAATCTAAATAAAGAATCAACTCATTTAGAAATCTACAGATGAAGATATACTCAAACTACCGAAGCATGTTCAATGAAAATATTCTAGTTTACTTCCTCAGTTTCATCCTAAATTCATTAATCAAATCTTTCCCTAATGACTCCACATGACTATAGTTTTTGTGGATATGTAAAACAATGTGTTTCGAGTCTAAAGGTTCAAGTCCCATGTCATTTGGAGATTGGGAGAAGAAGTACGAACAAAAGATCAATGGATGTTTGAAACAGTCTCTCATTTTTCAGAGCTTTAGAGTCACGATCGTGCAGGTGCATGATCATGAATTTCTTCCTTCATCAACTAATTCACGATCCTATTGAGCCACGATTGCGACTAACATTTCTTTTCAATAGAGTCGTGATCGTGACCTGCCGTGTTTTCTTCCTTCTCTTTCAATCTTTGTTGTCATTTTTGACTTACAACCAGACGTTTTTAGACATCACTTTCTTCTAATAAAATATTTCTCTATGTATTAGGTGTCTAATAACATCAGTTCCATGCATTTTGGTTCAGTATCAATCAAGTTATAATAAAAAATCTACTGACTGTTTTCATACTTTGGTAGAACACAATTGCCAACTTCAAGTAAATTTTCAAGACTCTTAAGGACATATTTCCAATTTGATTCCTTCATAAAAAATGTAACTTTATGTCTACATTTTACTCTAAATCAGACTCCATCCAATTTGGATATTTACATATCAAGTTATACCCTAAATACAGATGTGTGTTAAGTAAAATACTGCATATATCACACCCCAATGACTATAATCCTTCATCTTGTTATTCATATCACCAAATCTGCTTCTGTTAGGTCAAGAAGACTTCACTTCTTCTATTGATTTTGATGAAAGTCAAATAATAATAATAATAAAAGTGCGAGAACTATTTTAATGAATTTATTAAGTTCGCAAATAAATATAAGTGGCATAAATCATCAAATCAAGACGATACTTAAGTAAAAGCTTAATAAGACAAAGTGTCTAAGACGGATTAGATGAAGTGATCAAGTCTAAGACACCAGACGAAGCATACAAATCTAAGCAAGTTGACATAATTGAAGAATGTGCTAGAACGTTAGTTAGTTGGAGTTGGTTATAGGACTCAACTAATAACAGACTTTAAGAAGACTCTACAAGAAGATTTCTTAAAAAAGACCGTTGGAGATTTGGGTTATAAATATTACTTGTAGTCATAGACTTTAAAAAAAGGGAAACTCTGAATGTACAAAAATATTTAGAGAAATTATGTGCTTAAGCGCTCATGCTGTGAAAAATATTCTAAAAGAAAAGAAAGAGAGAAAGAAAGTGAATACATCTATAACGTGAAGCTTAAACAATATCTTTTCGAGTGAAAGAAAGGCTAGAGCCTGAAGAGGCTAAGAAAGCAGATAAATAATACTTTGTGAAAGAGACCTAAAAAGGCTCTGCAAGTGTAGAAATAACACTTGCAATGAGATAGTCAAATCTTAGACGAACTCTAAGGGCTGGACGTAGCCCAAGATTAAGGGCGAACCAGTGTAAATCGCAGTGTCATATTCTCTAACTCTTACGTTTTTAATTTTCTTATTGTCAGAAGAATATATACTAATTTTTGCTATTGCATTACTCATCAAATTAAGTGCATTGTTTAATCTTGTAATCATCTGAATTTTTCAAGAAATCAAGAAGATTTAAAGATTCATATCTTAGACAATTTAGCACATTTCAACCCCCCTTTTTGCGTATTTCGCATATTATATGTGATTTTTTACTAACAAGTGATTTAGTTTAGTTGGTATTAGAGCAAGTTTGCAAGAAACAATTTTACAAAGTAAGGATAAAGACTCATGGCTGAATCGTATATTTTTATAGTAGAAGGTGGCTCGGTCTCAAGACCCCCTGCTTTCAATGGTGAAGATTATCATTATTCGAAGGACAGGATATGGCTCTTCATAGAATCCACACATATTGATCTTTAGGATATCATTGAAAATGGTCCATATATCCCAACAGACAATGAAGGGAAAAGCATCTCTTGTCACCAATGGTCGGCTGATCAGAAAGCTCACTTTTAATTAAAATCAAAGGCCAAGTTCTTTTTAAGTTATGCTCTAAGCATAAGTAAATATGACAAGGTTCATGATGCGAATCTACAAAGGAAATGTGGGAGACATTAGTCGTTACACATGAAGGCATAAACCAGGTAAAAGAATCCAAGATTGGTATTCTTGTTCATCAACATGAGCTGTTTAAGATGAAAGATTATGAGTCTATTGACCAGATGTTTAGATGATTCCAAACAATTATTAATGGACTTAAAGCTCTAGGAAGAATCTATGACAATGAAGATCATATAAGAAAGATTCTCAAAAGTATTCCAAAAAGATGGAGACCCAAAGTAACAGCAGGACAAGAAGCGAAGGACTTAAGCAAGCTGAAGCTAGACGAATTGCTTGGTTTGCTAAAAATCTATAAAGTAGAGCTTGATGCAGAAGATAAAACTAGAAGGGATAAATCTATTGCATTGAAGGCTAATCAGAAGAATCAGAGCATGCAGAAAAATAGAAGCACATCTTCAAAAGCATTAAAGATTGAAGAATTCAAGAATGACGATGCTAGTGAGTCTGATGAAGATTCAAGTGAAGATGAAGATGAGCTATCCTTCATTTCAAACAAGATTACAAGGATGTGGAAAAAGAAATCAAGGGGAAATAAATAGTTCTCATTCAAAAAGAATAGCAAAGACGATTTGAAGAATGAGAAAAGTTCTATCGTCTGCTATGAGCATAATAAACCAAGACATTACAAGTCTGAATGTCTGTTGTTCAAAAGAAAACAAAAAAAAAAGTCAAGAAGACAAAAAGAGCATAATGGCAACAAGGGATGATCTAGATTCGTCTGAATCTGAATCCGACTCTGAAACATCAGAACAACCAAATATGTGTTTGGTAATTGAAAGGGAAGGCGATGATAAGGTAATTCTGACTTTGATGATCTTTAAGACGCCTATTTAGAATTGTCAGAAGATTCACATTTTATCTTAAAAAAATATAGTTTATTGAAAAAGAAATTTGTTGAAAATTTAAAGAACATAAAACTCTTAGAAGAAGAAAACGTCTTACTTAAGAAACAAGTAGACAATATGAAAAAGAAAGTAACTATAGATAGATATGAGGAAATTAATCAATTAAACCAAAGGATTAATAGTCTTTTAGCAGATTTATCATAATTTACAGAAAGCATAAAAAAGATTAATGACATGATTGGATGTTATAGGCATCCAAATGACAAAAGCAGTTTAGGCTTTAATAAAAGAAATACTATTCATTATAGTGATGTTGTTCATAATAGGAATTTTGTTCCTAATAGAAAGAAAAAGAAACAATACTCATATTATTCACAGAAAGATTATAAGACTAACCCCAAAAGACCCAAGAAAACATAGGTACCTAAAAAGGATATAATATATGCAGATCTCCTTACCTAGAAGAAGCAACTATCACTAATGGTATTTGGACAGTGGCTGTTTCCAAAACATGATGGGCTGAAGGTCTATATTCCTAGACCTCCAATATAAGCAAGGACAATCAGTAACTTTTGGAGATAATAAGCAGGGCAAAATAATTGGGATCGGTAAAATTGGTAACGATTCTCTTTCATCTATTGATAATGTTTTGCTAGTTGATGGCTTAAAGCATACTCTAATCAGTATAAGACAATTATGTGAATCATTTTTTGAAATATCCTTTAATCAAAATTCTTATATAGTCAAAAACAAAGACGATTCCATATTCTTTTCTGCCATGAGACGAAATAATCTCGGTAAAATTAACTTAGATAATTTGAAAAGTCAAAATATTTCATGTGTTTATATCAAAAGATGATGAAAAATTAATTTGGCATAAAAAACTAGGTCATGTTAGCTTTAAACATATTTCCAAATTAGTTAGACATAATTTGGTAAGAGGTTTACTAAAGATAAGTTTTAACAAAGATTTCTTTTGTGACAGTTGTGAAAAAGGAAAACAAGTTAAAACAATTTTTTTTCTAAGAATATTGTAACTTTGTCTAGACCTCTGGAGTTGTTACATATAGATTTGTTTGGTCCAACTAGAACAGCAAGCCTTGCTGGAAAGAAGTATTTTCTCGTAATTGTTGATGACTTTACTAGATTTTGTTGGATATTGTTTTTATCACATAAAGATGAATCTCTTAAATGCTTTAAAGTTTTGTACAAAAAGTTAAAAAATGAGAAAGGAATTTCTATTGCTGGAATTAAGAGTGATCAAGGTGGATAATTTGAAAATTCAAAATTCAAAATGTTTTGTGAACAGAATGGAATTTTCCATAGTTTTTATACTCCTAGAACTCCTCAACAAAATGGAGTTGTGGAGATAAAGAACAAGACGATTCAGGAAATGGCAAGGACTATGCTATGTGAAATGAATCTTTCTAAGTACTTCTGGGCAGAAGCTATAGATAGAGCTTGTTATATTCAAAATAGAGTAATTTTGTGACCTATTTTAAATAAAACTCCATAAGAATTATGGAAGGGAAAAAGGCCAAATATTTCTTACTTTCATCCTTTTGATGGCAAATGCACTATTTTGAATACAAAAGAAACTTTTCATAAATTTGATTCTAAGATCAATTCACGAATTTTTCTAGATTATTCAATTACTTCTAAAGCTTATAGAGTTTATAATCTTGTTTCTGATGATGAAAATATATCTACTCCCTTAGTTAATAACCTAGACAATTCACCACTAAACAATCCATCTGATAAAGTAACAAATAATTCTGAAAATATTAGCTTAAGAAATGACTGGAAATATAAATCTTCTCACCCAGAAAACTTGATTATAGGAGAAACTTCGTAAGGAGTGAGAACTAGATCTAAGTTTAGAAGAGGGTCTAATGTAGCATTTGTTTCCAAATTAAAACCTAAGAAAATTGGTGAAGCTCTTCAAGACAAAGCTTGGATTTTAGCTATGTAAGAGGAGTTAAGTCAATTTAAAAGGAATAAAGTTTGGTCTCTAATCCCTAAACCATCCAATAAATCTATTATACGAACTAGATGGCTATTCAAAAATAAACTAGTCAAATCAGGAAAAGTAATCGGTAACCAATCTAGATTAGTAGCTCAAGGCTATAATCAACAAAAAGGAATAGACTATGATCAAACATATGCTTCTATAGCTAGACTAGAAGCTATTAGGATCTTGCCTGCATATGTTGTTCATTATAATATAAAACTATTTCAAATGAATGTGAAAAGTGCATTTTGAATGGTTTTATAGATGAAGTTGTTTATGTACAACAACCCCCAAGTTTTGAAGACATTGATAAACCAGATTATGTGTATAAACTTCATAAAGCTTTGTATGGATTAAAATAAGCACCTCTTGCATGGTATAATCGTCTGAGTTTATTTTTAATAAAAAATGACTTTATTGGAGGTCAAGTAGATAAAATATTATTTTCGAAAAATATTAAAGATGATTTTATTGTTGTACGAATATATGTAGACGATATCATCTTTGGTGCAACTTCTAAAAAATTATGTTCAAAATTTGAAATTCTTATGAAAAGTGAATTTGAAATGAGTATGATGGGTGAATTAAAGTTCTTTCTTGGTTTACAAATTAAACAAATTGAAGAAAAGATTTTTATTTATCAATAAAAGTATATTAAAGAACTTTTAGTTAAATATAAAATGGAAAATGTTAAACCAATGTCAAATCCTAGGCATCCTTCAATCGTCTTAACTAAAGATGAAGTTGGTAAGAAGATTGATCATACTCCTTTTAGAGGAAATATTGGTTCTTTGCTTTACCTAACTTCAAGTAGACTTGATATAATGTTTAGTGTTTGTTTGTGTACAAGATTTCAAGCAAATCCTAGACAATCTCATTATATTGTTGTTAAAAGAATATTGAGATACTTGGCAGGTTCTACTGATCTTTGCTTAATGTATAAGAAAGGTAAATATTTCAGGTTAATTGGTTACTGTGATGCAGATTATACTAGAGATAGGATTGATAGAAAGAGTACAAGTGGAATTTGTCACTTTCTTGGTCAAATAAGAGGCAAATTTCAATTGCTCTATCTACTGCAGAAGCTGAATACATGTCAGCTGCAGGTTGTTGTTCATAGATATTATGGATAAAGTATCAGTTAAAGGATTATTCTATCAAAGCAAATTAGATTCCAATCCTCAGTGAAGAAAAAAGTGCTATCAATCTCTCAAAGAATGCAATACAACTCTCAAGGGCAAAGCATATTGAAGTTAAACATCATTTTATAAGATATTATGTACAGAGAGGGGTCATCAATCTACTACTTGTTGAGATGAATCAACAATGGGCAAATATCTTCACCAAACCCTTAAGTGAAGACAAATTCAAAGAAATAAACTAAAAGCTGAATATGGTGATGTTAAATGACTATTCGTCTGAAACTTCATGATCTAGACAATTCGTCCTGAAGAAGTTGAAAAGTCGCAAGTTTTCAGATAGAAACAGTAACTTTTCAAGAGTGCATATAAAAAGCAATATCTACAACACTTCACATTCTAGAATTTTCGTGAAAAAAAACTTTGAAACTAACTTGTTCAAAGTGCTTTCAACAAAGATGACCCAACACACTGCTTTAAACATCAAACTCTTCTTATTTCATATTCTCTATCTACTAACCTCGCTTATTAAAGCGAAATACATTTCTTTATTTAGTGTTTATCTTTTACAAATTAGAAAATGCTGAAATATCTTGTCTATAGAAGACTCCTCGATTTTACTTCCTTGAAGAATGCTCAAATAAATATCGAACCTGAGATTGAAGTGGTTGGATGGAAGAACTTCTTCAATATCCGAGAGACGATGTATCTGAATGAAATATATAAGTTCTGGAAGAATATGAAGGTCGTAGACAACACCTTGGTATCGATGGTAAATGGGTTATCGGTAATAATCACATAAGATTCTGTTGTGGAGGCTATTGGTTGACCAAATGAAGGAGCATAATTGTTCAACAATACAGACTAAATCGCTCAAACTCATATAGACGAAGCCAATATCAATCGATAACTATATGGATTCAATAATCCTGGAGTCAAGAAGTCTTCAACCCTCATTCCAAAGGCTAGGGTTCTTCACTCACTTCTTCTCCATTGTATTCTACTAAGAGTAGGATCAAAGGATGTGGTAACAATGAATGATGAACATTGTTTGTTTCATCTACTCAATCACCAACCTATTAATCTTTTGTTTTTGATTCCAAAGTACATGATAAAGGCTATGGAGGATTATCATCTGAAGAGTGGTTCTTTACCTTATGGTATGCTGTTAACAAGATTTTTCAAAGCACCTGGAATAGTACTTGACAAAGGAACAAAATAAAACTGGATGTTATGAGTGTTATCATTGCCTCTAATATTCACAAAATGGGGATCAAGACTAAAGTTGAAGAGGATGAAGATTTCACACTGAAAGCACAATCTAACGGGGAGCTTTCAGTAAGACGAAGCGGGAAAGGAAATGTTCTGTCTAAAAAACAAGCAAAACCTTTAACTTTCAAAAGAATATCAGCAAAGGTAAAGGTTAAACAATTGTCTGATAAGCTAATATAAGCCAAGACGATTCCAAAGAAGAAGGAAAGAAAGGTTCATTAACCAACTGACCAAGTGTCTTCAAAGAGAAAGGCTAAGACACTCCAATCACAAAAGACACAGACTGTTGAATAGAAGACAAAGATGTCTAAATAGTAACTAGTAACTTACAACCCTCCTCAACCGATAAAGAAAGAAGATTTAAAGATGAAGGTCATAGAAGAATCAACACCTGATTGTAACAGAGGTTCAATTATCATCAGAGAACCTTTTAAACAGAAAGATAAGGTTCAAGTTGAACCTATAATAGTAAATGATCAGACAATATATCTTCTAAGTCCCAAAGAACAAAGACTATATAGTATTTTGTAAGACGAAAAGATAGAACCATATCCATCAAAGATTAAGATCCTTATACAATCTATCCAGTGACAAGCGGAAGATAATCAAGATTGTACTAGATGTATAACCTACAAGTCCAGCATGTTGGATCACCTATGAATGAGGTATTCACAATACACAGTAGAATAGACCATACTACATAACAAGAAGTATAATCAAAATTTCACAACATGTACGAAATTACCTCTTAATGCGAATTAGTTTTTTTTTTCCAGGTTTATAGACATTGTAGAATGTGAACGTCCTCTACCGGTATTCATACAAGGATGAATGATCTGGATAGTGGCTAATGTGTGCTAGCAAGTTCAAAAATACTTTAGAACACCACACAATTTTTCTCTCAGAAGAACATTGAATGGCTAGGTCTAGGTGGCTAGGTTTTCGTCTCTTCTCTAACAAGACATAAGTTCTCTATTTATAGAGAAACCCTAATCCCTATTCTTATTAGAAATAAGAATATCATAATCCTAAACCCATTAAGATTATGGAAGCTCCATAAGTTTTGGCCCATATTATATCTCATATAATAAAAGTCTGTTAACTTAATTCAATCTAGCCCAATAAATATATCCACATATATTTATTCAGTGCCTTATAAAATTAGGCCCAAGAGAATAAGCCTAGATCACATCACTCTATGTGTGCAACCATGTAGGCTCATTGGATGTCGGCAATGGGCTTGATCACACTTCAAGGCCCACAAGTCATAAGCGGCCTCTAGCAAGACATTATGACTACCCAAATCAATTGAGGATTGTTAATCCGATTTAACCTGGAACCATGATTTTAAACTCAGTCCCTTTGTAACATGATATCTAGATTACTCACAAGGCATGGTACATGTCAACCTTTGATTAATCATAGTTTCTTGATTCCCAAGTTGACTGAATATAACAAATGACATAGATGACTCCTCATTAATTCACTTGAGCACGGCCATGCATTTCTTCAGTCATACTTGTCAAGAGGTCCAAATGATATCTCTTTCATTTAAGAGAGGTACAAATCCCATCTATGTCATTCATATCCCTCTGCATGATTCATTTAATGTCCAACATAAGACTACTTGTTATTCGATTAAAGATAACTTAGTCTAATGTCAAAACACTGAATTTCTCATGTAGGGAACCATGATGACTTCAGGGCAAAGGACTAAAGTCAAACCATATTGAGAATCACTAATGACATGGAACCATGTAGTGTTCTCTCTGTGGGTCGGTCCAATATATGTTCTCTAACATATATCTATGTATCTGATTTGATAAGTCATATCTATGATCAGTAAAACGTGATCATCAATCAAAACACATACTAGCCTTAATTCATTATTATTCCACCAATAATGATTGACCAGAGAAATTTTAGAATAGCATTATAATGCTTATGGTTTTACTACCAAGTCACATACTTGATGACATAAGCCTAATATTATTCATGGAATGTAAATCACATTACGTAAATAACATACATCCATATTTAAAAGAATACCTCATAATATATTATTAACAAGTCAGAATGTCGGTACAAAAATCACACATGTCCATTGGCCTAGGGCACACTACTAACACATCAGTAGTAGTCAGCAAAGAAAAAGGGAAGAAAAAGAAGTTTCTTAAAAAACGAAAAGCTAATCTCACATAAGAAGAAATTCAAGCAGCAATAAAGCATATAGATGATGTATGTCACGCAACTCAACTTATAAGCACCTATGTATCACATCATAAATCAAGGGAATCAAGGAGTAATTTTGGAGAATCTACTACAGACAAAAGCTTCAAGATAGTTAGGACAATATCAGAAGGAAGGTATGAAAGAATCACAATTGAAGGTATCGTTTTTAACTTAGAAACCTTTATGCATTTGCTCATTCATTTCAAACCTTTAGGTTTCATTCCTTCACTTAAAACATTTAACACCTTCTAGGGCAACCGATTGATTGACCCAAATTTATGCTATAAATTGGCCCTACTTTCTTAAGTATTTATGCATTTGTTGACTCCTAATTCA
>JAOSBO010223073.1:0-14844 GCA_027563915.1 Erythroxylum rotundifolium | reverse complement strand
TTTATTTTTAAAATAAAAATAAAAATTATAATAAAAGTCAAAGTGTCAAATTAATCAATAAATTTAAAAGTATTTGAAAAAAGAAAGGGGGGACGGGGTGGGTGGAAGAAAGAAGTGGGAGAGCTAAATTTTTAAAAATTTTCGTTTTTTTTTGAAAATTAAAAATTAAAAATTTGCAATTTAGTCCCTATAATTTTAAAATTTTTCGGTATTTGGCCGGTATTTGCGGTACCGGCCGGTACCAACCGGTATTGGCCGGTATCGGCCGTTATTTAAACTCGGTACCCAAATTTGAATTTCGGTACCGTTTTTTGGCCGGTACGGTACGGAATTCATAATAATGGTTAAATGTACATATTAATGGATCATTATTTTCTCTATCTAGCTTTAAATTTTCGTATTAGGTATCTATTATTCATAATAAAGGCAAGTGTACCTTTCATTAGCAAGTAATATAGTAGTAACTAGGAGTTGATCTTTGAAGGAAATGGTATAGAGTTGAAAACCTAAAACTACTAACTAGTGAATGAATAAAAGTCTGTAATATAATTAATTTGTAAATAAATAAAAGTTTGTAATAGAAATGGTATGGATTAGAAAACCTAAAACTACTTACGCTTTTGCTCATCCTCAAGTAAATCAATTTCAATCACTCTTTAACTTAAATAGGTGACAATTTTAAGGGAACAAAACAAATATATTAAAGAAATCAAGGTTATCCATCATCTACTCAGTTGCATTATTCATCAACTAAAAAGGCATTCAAATACTTGCATTCAATTCTTAATCAATTTAATTTAATCCAACAAACCTTTCAAATAATAACTTAATCCATATAATTTAGTCTCTAACTTAAAAAAGCCACCCTGTTTGAAAATGTATCATTTCATTTGTCTATCTAAAAGGTTAGAGCTACTATTATTCTTCCCTCTAAAAGTTACTTTGTTATTTTAAATTGACGTTCTTGGTTTTTGATAATTGAATTTGTTTCTGTAGGAAACTTTTAAGGTGATAAAATAAGCTTCCTAAGATTAAGAACATCAGTTTTCTTTGGTAAGTAAAATTGTTAGCTTCTTCTCTTTTTGTTAGTCATAATGATTTCCTTTCTAGATTATATTTAGTTTGTTAGTCATATTTAGTTTACTAGTATTTATGTCTTTGTTAATAATTCATAATAAGTTTTAATTTTAAGTATTTTGTGAATGAGGCAAGGTTTAATACTTTTATTCCTTTGTGTTCCCTTGTATTGATCTTATAATAACATGTACCATAAGTTTGTAATAGCTTTAATTGACCAATGCTACTATCCAAGCCATTAAATGGTTAGTTTTTGTTTCGTAATGTATGTTTTATGTTATTTTAACTATAAATAGATTACATATATATGTTTTAGAAAAAGATTTTTCTCTTGTAGATATTTTTGGTAATTATACTAGTAAAAATAATGTATCAGTTGCATACTTATGCTTTTTCTTAGTAAAAATATTGTAATGCATTATGCTTAGATTATAGTATACTTTATCTGTCGGTAAAGTTACCCACGGATTTAAAAATTTTGTCGCTATATTTAGCAACAACAAAAATTGTTCATCGGTAAATTAATAACTGAATATTTCTATTCCGTCACTAAAGATTACTAATGGTCGTTTCTCTGACGAGTCTACGGTTAGTAATTTCTGTTGACAAATTCACTTGCCAACAAAAAACCTTCACATTTCATCGGTAATTTCCGTTACTAAACACCCATTTTCTTATAATGATTCTTACTAAGACTAACCTTTCAACTTTACCTAGTAGGTTAGAGAACTTAGACAAGGACGAGAAGGGTAAAGAGATATTTCACGAGTGCAGGGACTCAGTAAAGATTAAAACTTTAAATATTTGGAAGACACTGAATGTGAGGGGCCATCTACTCTGGTGATATCTCGAATTGCCTTAAGTAGAGAAAGCGTATGGTGTGACACCTGAAGATCAAAACTTTGTCACGGGATGGGGAAAATAAGAAGTCGAGCTAATGACAGTAAACAAAGACGCTTGATGGGAGGCAACCCAAACGAAGTTTATTTCTTTTCCTTTACATTTTTACATTGTTTAGGATATGCGTATGTGTTTATAAGTTTTTTTATTTCTTAGATTTTTTAAGTTTTCAAACAAAAGGAGAGAGAATCAATACAAACAAGCAAACATTTTCTACTTTCATGTTGCTTATAGGACTATATAATCATAATTAGAGAGTGAATTGACAAGAAAAATTCATGTCAACTTAAGGATGTACTTTTACTTTTGTGATTGGTCAGTATACATTATCTTTAAAAAAGTAGTGACTGGTGGTAAACATAAGCAAATGAGATTTTGAGCCTTTATAGACTAACACCTCCATATTAGTCTCATTGTCTTTTGTTTGAGTTTGACCTTCATGACATGTAAATCCTAACTTTGCCTTTATTTTTTATTCAAGATCACATTTTTATCACCTGCGTTAACATGGAAATGACATAGGAACTCTTTATTTCATAAACTAAATTAGCCAAATAGCCTACTTAGTGATATGAATTTTCCCTTTGTTAAGCCCTTGAGCTTTATTTGCCTTTTTCTTTTTGTTTTAACCACATGACAAGCCTTAAACCTAACAAAATTTCCTACGTAAGCCTTAAAGCTAGTAGAACATTGTTGATTGTTGATAATTGTGGATGCATAAAAGTATAAGTGTGGGCTTGTGCATATATGAGGGTTGGTTATAATTGTTGGAATGTCATTTTATCTTTTTTTCAATGAATTCCAAATGTTAATGCAGCTTCTTTCAAGTTGTGTTAAAAAAAGAGAAAAGAAAAAAGAAAAAGAAAATAAAAATATGTTTAAACAAAAGTATCAAGGAAGACATACAATTGTTTTGAAAAGTTATTTATCATTAATTTTTCCTCCTAAAATTGTATGATTTGAGTTAACATATTGATGTTCAAACTCAATTGTCCTTTAGGAATAAGAAGGAGATGGATTAGGGTGAGGATTGGATAAGAAATCATAAGAAGAACAACAATTTAGCAGAACTTGGGAGATAAAAGGCCGTGTATATACTTATACACCAGTGTAAACATTTGGAAGATAAAGTTGTGTATATAACTGTGTATCTTTACAAGTTTCACTTTTTTCGACTTATATGGTTTAATACACGGCTGTGTGTCAAACTGTGTATATGGCCAAAAACCCAAATTTTCTTATAAATAGAATATTTTGACGACAAAATAAAGATGTATTGATTTTTGGAGAAAATAGGAGGTAAAGCATGCACTCTTTGGAGACCTATAATAAGCTTTCCCAACCCACTTCAGACGTGAAATCGAAACCGAAGAAAAGATTAGGTGTCTCTCCATTGTGTTTGTTATTCTATCTCTCCAATGTGTTTGTTATTCTACCTCTTCCTAGGGATTGCTTAAGTTATCCTTTGCTTAATTGATTTGGTTATTTATATATGGATGATTACTATTCTCGTTATCGTTAGAATGTTTATGTATGAACCCGTTGCTAGAATCGTTAATGCAATACGTAATCGTTGTATTTAGATTCATTTGTGGCAATGAATGACATTCAATCATTAGGAATAACTTAACCTATGTTAAATGGCATGAGTTTGTGTGGTTGTTGCTTACATTGGTCTATTTTCCTTATTCATAATGTGTCTATTTAACTAAATCCAGAGAGCTTGTCTAGGTTTTCTGATAGCTAGGTTTAATTAAAATGTTTATTTTAATTAAACAAGACCTAAAGGAAAACTGAGATTAACAGAGCTTATTGTTAATCTACAATCAATAGTTGCTAGGAGAGGTATAAGAATAACAAAACAATGAAATGTGCTTATTCGTGTGTAAGTCGAGGTTGAACTGAAAGCCAAATCCTTAACACATTCATAGTTTTGATCACTTTTTGATTGTTTGCTTTAATTTTCTATCGTTAGTTTAATTCAATTTTATTTTGTTATTCGAAAACCAATAAAACCCCCCAAATACCCTAAACACCAATTCATTTTGTTAAAAATGCTTTACACATACTCTTTGTAGGATCGACTAAGAATTATCACTAGTTATAGTTTTAAGTTTAGTTATTTTGTGTAGTGTTACGACACTACCATTGAATAAACTTCTTAATTTAAAATAACTATAAATTTATATTGCAATTCAATTTAGTAAAAATATTTCTTTAAAAGTAATTTATATTATCTTTTGATCTTGTAGATGTTTTTATTCTAAATAAATAAATAATATGAATAGTACATAATTATTGTACATTCAAGGATGGACGTTTAAGCCTTAATTTTAAATAAATGTATTTATAAAAATAAATTATACACAATATGTATGTGTAGATATTAAAGCATGAATATGATTTATATTTAATATTTATTTGTAAAGGTTATTTAATTAAACAAGTGAAAATATATGGATAATTTATGTTGGATCTTCATTTCTTAATATATTTATTCAAACAAGGCGTCTCAATTTTTTGAAATAATTATTTTGAATGACATGAACTAATCCAATTTTAATTTTGATCATTTACAATATTGAATTTTGAGATTGATGCACATCAGTTTTATCTTACTATATTTTATCTTGAAATATTTGAATGTAAATAATTATTTTTACATTTAATAATTAATATTACCATACTTAGCCAAACAAAAGTATAAAAATATGATATTATGCTTTTATACATAATAATAATTATGTTGAAATTTAGCACCATTTATCTTGTATCTCATAATTTTTAAATATTAAAAATTTTAAAAGTAAATTAATAAATTTATGTTGTACATCAATTTTTTAAATCTATTTATTTAAAAATAAAGGATATTACATCTTGATTTATTAAATGTATTTATTTTAATAAAAATACAAAATGAATTATATATAATCATTGCATAATAAAAAATGAATATGTATTCATTTAAGTAATGCATTTACTCTAAATAAATTTTCTAAATGAATTATACATAATTATTGTAAATTAAAAATGAAATAATTTATGTTGTCTTGATTAATTTAATTGAATTTAGTGAAAGCAGTGAGAAGATAAAAATAATTTAAGATTGCTTGTTTCTCTAAATTTATGAAATTTTAAAGGAAAGAATCTATCTTCCTACCTAGTTGGTGTGGGTATAGAAAGGACGGATCTAAACTAAATAGGTCTTCCAGTTAGGTCAGTAATTAACTACATATTATAAAAATCTAATTGTCTAATGTATGCATACACCATTAGTGGTATAATGAGAATAACATTAAGTTAATTACGGTTTAAGTTATTCCAAATTAAGAAATGGCTATTTGGGAGGAAGAGAAAGACATGATGGTCAGTGATGATAGGTTCCAATCAAAACTACAAAAAAAATATGAATTCTGCTTATGGTGAGAACTGACCAGTAAGTTTGTAACTGGAAATTGCTTGCCTTTATTCATGCTCAAAGTGACTTAAATACAAGTGCAGATAACAACTAATACTCCTTAATTTTAGCGACCCACTAATCCTATTCTAAAGCCACTAACGTAAATGACAACTACTAAGATAATGGAAATTAAATAACTACTTAGTTCCTATCCTTAAGGGCCATAACGACAATTATTCAAAAAAGCAAAATAACAAACTTATCATTACCCTCCCCATCGAAGAACCTTGCCCTCAAGGTTCAAATTGATGAACTCTTCCATGGATTTCTTCATCGTCATTTAATTCATTGTTGCCTTCTAACAATAGTAGTTGTGGTCTTTTACAATGATGACCTGGTAGAAATTTTTCATCACAGTTGAAGCATAATCCTTGGGCTCGTCGTTTCTGCATCTCATCCCAAGTCAGGCGTTTCATAGAAGAAGGTGTGATTGTTTTTATTAGAGATGCCAGATCAACTTGGGCATGACCTGATTGTGTTGAATTGATAAATTTATGTTGACGATTTAATTGTTCATCACGCATTCGAGCCAGACTTACTGCTTCCTTAAGAGTCTTGGCTTTGAACATTCGTATTCCATCCGCAATTTCAGATTTGAGTCCTCCCATGAATGTTCCCACCAAGGCTTTCTGTGTCCATCCATGAACCCGATTCCCAAGCCTTTCAAATTCTCGTTGATAGTTACGAAAAGAGCCAGTTTGCTACACTCTTGACAGAGCTTCATCAAAATCTTCTCCGTCTGTTGGCCCGAATCGAGCCCATAATTCCTCAATGAAACTTTGCCATGTTATCTCCATTTTCTCTTCATTGTAGGATTTGGAAAGCCACTGCCACCATTGATTTGCTTCACCTGTAAGGTGGAAGGATGCTAAAGACACCTTGTCAACTTCATCAGTGCCTTGATAAGTAAAAAATTGATCTGCTTTAGAAAGCCACTCTGTTGGATCGCCATAAGCAAATTTAGGAAATTCCAATTTTGCCAATTTAGAAAAGAAAAGTTGTCGCCCCCCATGAGTTTATGTACAAGATGTTTCTCTTACTGGTTGGTTTTGTGATGGTGCAATTTGGTTTGATGTTTGAGTGGGTGTTTGGGTTGGTGTTTGGGTAGGTGTTTGGTTTGGTGTTGGATTGGCGGGGTCAACAAGGTTGGGATTTGCAAGGAGTAATGAAGTCATTTTACTGATTGACTCTTCTAGGACTTTCAATTTGTCATTCAGGCCAGACTCCATGCGGAAAAAATCGTTTTGAAGTCCTCCTACGCTAACTTCCAGATTTTCAATCCTCTCCTTGTTAGTTGCCATATGGTGTAGCTCTGATACCAATGATAGGTCCCAGTCAAAACTACAAAAAATATGAATTCTGCTTATGGTGAGAACTGACCAGTAAGTTTGTAATTGGAAATTGCTTGCCTTTATTCATGCTCAAAGTGACTTAAATACAAGTGCAGATAACAACTAATACTCCTTAATTTTAGAAACCCACTAATCCTATTCTAAAGCCACTAATGTAAATGACAACTACTAAGATAATGGAAATCAAATAACTACTTAGTTCCTATCCCTAAAGGTTATAACGACAATTATTCAAAAAAGCAAAATAACAAACTTATCAAGTGAAGGCAGCAAGAAAGAGTATAAGGGAGAACATTAAAATTTTGGATAAATCTTAGGTTGATATATTGATCCTCTCAATCTCAAAATTCATGATTACTCTTAAATGGTCAGATTTGTAATATATATATATATATATTTAAAGAAAGAAGGCTGGACCAAGAAGACAGAAGGTACTACAAGAATGTAAGGATATTGGTTTAAGAGGTAATGCATGTTTTTTCTTTTCTTTCACTTCGAAAAGAAGAAAATGTAGCCCCTTCCATCACGTATAGAATTGGAAAATTCAGCTATTTTGAGAAAGCCAAAAGAAATTGATGTCATGATTGGACAAACACCGTTAAAAGAATGGTTCAATACGATGGGATAATCCTACTGTTCACGTCGCCACTAATCATTTTCTACTTGCTTATTTGCTGAGAAATGGGCCGAAATTCGATCTTATGTGCAAAGTACTATATAAAATATAATAAAGAATAAATCATAATTTATACCTTATTTTAAAACTTATTCTTTTCTTGTTGTTTACCTCAAACTATTATAGAATGTTTTGAGAAAACTCTGTAACTATTATAGACAGGGCTAGGCAAGAAGTGCTAGTCCTTTTAAAGTTTAAGCTTATTTATAATAAGTTTTACATATTTTTGTAATTTAATTGAAATAAAATTATAAATTCAATCAAACTTTAATTAGAATTTCAATTAATTCTATTTAAATAATAATTATGTCTAAATAAGATCCAATATCTCATATTGGTCCTTATTTATTAAACATTTTATATTTAATAATTAAGTTTTTCAAATTTTACAATCAAATCTAAATTGATTAACAACTTTTTCTCTCTTCAACCTATTCTTTGTGTGTATCCATTAGATTTCCAAATATGTTACCAATGGATATAAATGGTAACTCTAAATCATATTAGGGATTAAAAAAATTAAACTCTTTTATTTTTGATTCTTTAAATAAACATTTGATAGTTATAAAATAACATTGGCATCTAGCAACGTATCAGTGACTACTCAAATATTTAGAAATGTCAAAGTAGTTTTGGTTAATGTTTTTATACATGTTTTTTTCTATATAATTCAATTGTTTCATCAATAACTGTTTTAATTAGACATAAAGCATGTAATTATTGTCTACTCTATTTGAGTTCAATAATGTTAATTTGTCATCAATTGTAATTGATCCAATTAACAACATTTGAAAACAATTTTTAAAATGTCATTCTACTTTGGTCAAGGATTTTCCAAATCAATACTAATCGAGAATAATGAAACATTCTCCCTAATTACTTTAGCATATCTCTATATAAAGTTAAATGATCATTTATATAATCATCACAACAAGAATTTTCACAGGCATACAAGTGATGATCCAAATGGTATTATCATATGGGATTTGTTCAATAAATTTTTTTTCTAACTAGCACCTATACGTTTGTTTATGTATCTCTATACTTTAGTCTTTGAGATTGACAACTTCCTTCATAAAGAAGAGACATAACGTGTGCTAATCTTGATATGCTATATTAATATCCAGTCTTAATAAAACAATGACTAGAAACAATTTAGGGATAATAAACTACATTTATCCTATGGACTTTATCATATACGTATAAATATGTATAAGACAAAGAATATCTATAAATAATATGCCATTAAACTATAACCAACCAATTAGTTGTAGGCATAAACCAACAATCTCATAAATGCACTAAGATAATCGTTTAAGTATTTTATACCATATCACCATATGAGGATCATATTACGGTTAAGATAATGGCTTAGAAGAATTCTAAAAGATTCTATATAATAAGAACTTGCTTAAGTCTTACGGGTTTCTTTTTAACTATCATCGTAATTAAGAGAAACTACTTAAATACATACTTGGGTCTTTGATGAGACATTGGTTCCTTTTGTTAGCCTAATGACCCTAATGTTTTATAGTACATTATTGTTTTAACAATGTAAGTAATTATACCAAGTTCATTAAAGAAAATTTGATCCAGATAATCATTTCAACTAAATAATAAATGTATTTTGGCTTAATTAGCAATTGTTGCTACGTTGGATGAATTTTCATGAGTCTTAAGCTTTTCAAATTTCTTCTTACTCCCACTACTTATATTGGGAACTATTCTTCTATAAGTATAAATTAAAACAAACAATTTGTTCAATAGTTCGATAAAATTATATACAACATTTTAGATGTCTCATAACTTCATTATCTAATTTAATTCTAAACTTATTGGATAATATATGCTTCAACTAAGAATTACATTTGAAAATCACTAACTCTTTTAAAAGTTATACCATAGCATATCTAATATGAAATATTGCTAATTGATTTGATTGGAACTTTTAAAGATAAGTTATTGTACTAGACATAGTTATAAAAGAAACAAATGTTGCTTCGCACAATATATAATATTGTATATTCCTCCTTACGTAAATCTATACTCTTATGGAATTTAGTTGTTAATGCATTCACTAGAGAATCTCTTTCCCTTTACATCTCATCACATCAATCTCTTAAAAGTGATTTATCATTTTCAATGTTTAATTTCTACTTAGATTTAAATAATTTGAACTTTTTAAAAATTTAAATCAATATTTTATTTAATGCATATGACTATATAATATAAAGTCATTAGTAATATAATGAAATTAAAAGTATAATCCTTTTATGAACTATTATCTCATCCAACACATCACATGTACAAGGTTAACAATTTAATAAAATCATCATCCTTTCACAAAAGGTTGATTTGGTCATTATTCAATTTAACAAATTTCATAAGCTTTATACGATTCATAATCAAAGGGATAAATATATCCTTGTATGTAATATATGATTCTTGTTATGTTTATTAAACCAATATGGTACAAAGGATTATCTCAGTTATCTAACTTTGTATTCTTATCACTTATATCAAGCATAAATCTCGTTTGATCCAACATATACAAACTATTTATATAAACTTAGACCAACTACTTTTATTTAATAATCTATTTTTTATCTTGAACATTATAGAAATGTTAAATCCATATGTAGTATCATATATTCATAAACGAGAACTAGAAATACCTATGATCTTTATCATATCACGCATTAAACAGAAAATTCTCACATGCAACTATTATCATATTATGGCAATTCCATTAATTATAATCCATGTTTATGTTTTTAATAGGCTAAATTGAGTGAAATAATTTTTTCAAGGTACTATACCTTTTAAGTCAACTTCATGCAACCTTTTGCATCTTCCTATCATGGTGTTAAAATACATCTTATATAATACCATTAAAGTTTATGAGATATTAGTTAACTTAAAATGTTATCACCTAATGTTATCTATATGATTTTGACAAATCTATAAAACTTTTGTCACCAAATCCTCAACAAGGATTAATAGCAAAATTAAATAGTAGACATACAAAATTTACATAACAATTTAGCCCAATAGCTTAGTATTAACAATACTAAATAAGGTAAATTCCACTCAGAACAAAATCTAAATATAAGAAAAAAACTAATTGATTATATGTCATGACTACCAAATAAGATCAGTACTTTAATCATTTATCTGGTTACTCCCACTATTTTATTTGAAATAATAGCCCTCACTATATTTCAAAAAGATTACTTTAATCTTTCTAGTAGGCTAGGATCCTGTTCAAGTTTAGTTGATCTTAAGTTTGCTTAACAAACCAACTAAACTTAAAGTAGGTAGATAATAACTTTGTCATTCACATTATGTATGACTCCTATCAATTAGGTGACAACTCTTGTCAAAATACATCTTATATGTTATTCTTAACCTTGCCTATAAATTTATTTGATCATGAGTTTGCTCATCTAAATCACACTAAGTTAAAGTGTCCTTGAATTTGCTCAATAAGCCTAACTATAAACAAAACTCTAGTTTATTTTAATAATAATGGAAGGCAATAATCATGTTCTCCAGCTTCTCTCTAAGAAAGCTCAGTTATGGCTTTAAGTTGTTTCCTTTTTACTCCTCTTTCCTAACAAAGCTATAACTCATCTTCCTTGTAAGTTACTCCATCTCTCCTCATTGCATCTCAGACCTCTCCCTACTAGTTTCTTTTCATTCCTACGATAAGGGGCATTTTGGTCTTCTCTTTATTACATCTTTCATACCTCTGCCTTTTTACCATTGTATGTAATATTTTTTGTTCTAAACCATACATGTGTTCTACAGCCTTCCATTTTTAACAAAATGCAAACTTAATTCCCTCTTCTACCCTCACCCTCGTCCCCTCCAAGCTAACCTCAACCTTCCATTCAACCTAAACCTTCGACTACCATCTCTCTAAGCTCAAACACTACCTAACTCCCTAATAATCTTAAGTAGAGACTCTATTTTGAAAAGTTGGAAGCACGTAATAGGAGATACCTCAAACATCTCACTCCATTACAACCCTCCTGTTGAAGTAGATGGTAAAGTAATGGTTGCTCCAATTATTGAAGTATTTCAAGAAGGAGCTAGGAGTTATGAAGCAACACTAGTGGGATTTTTCTTGGACAAAAGACTACCTCTTCAACAATCCAAACACGGGCTCAGAGATAATGGAAAAATAGGGGCTTGTAGGAGGTTATGCTAACTAAAGATAACAACTTTGGTGTTGTCTTTCAGCTCCAAATATATAGCTCTAAAGATAGTTGAGGAGGGAGCTTGGCACATATTCCCACTATCTTTGTTCCTTTAAACATGGTAACTAGGAATGTAGCTGCAAGACATCAAGTTAAGAAGCATCCTACTGTGGGTGAATATTTACAACATTTCCTTTGAATATTGGAAAACTAAAGGCCTAAGCATGCTAGCAAGTTATCTAGGCAAGTCCTAGTGTATATATGAAAACTGCTAAAAGAAATTGTATTGGCTTTGTATGGATATGTGTCAACATGGACATTTCAATAAAACTAAAGGAAAGCATACCAATAATGAGATTGTCAACTAGAAATTGACTAAAAGAAGATAAAATGTGTATTATTTATCAATGGAGACCTTCATTAAAAGCTCATAGGAAGGAATGGAAACCAACTAGAAGAGCATTTAAGAAAAGGGATTAATTTAAGCTGATGAAGAAATTTCCCAATTTCGCAATCCTAAGTACATACGAAAAATACTCACTCTAATGAAAAGGAGCAAATCAAAACATCAACCAAAGGAAATGAAAGTGATCCCACAATTTAGGCTTCAAACCCCACTCCAATTTTAATGCCAATGCAAATGGAGGAAGTAAAACAACTAGAAGGAAATACAAAGGAACATTTTGAAAAGTTGCAAATAAGGGGATCTAATAGGAGTAATAGAAAAAACACAAAAGGTAAAGGTATTCTGAAATGAATTTTATTGTTTAGAATGTGAGGGGACTAAACTGCCTATATAAGCTTAATGATTTAATAGATTTGTACTAAAGGTTAAGGCTTTGTTAATTTGTTTATTAGAAATTAAAATCAAGAAGGAAATTTTGAATAAACTGAACTATTTGGGATCACGTTGGAAATTTCTCTGTAATCATTAATATCATAGTTTTGGAAAGATCATCATTTGATATAATGATGATCTCATAAAAGTAAAGCAAGTAGAAGCTAACTAGCTATTCATACATTCCAAGGTAGTTTTTAATATGGAGAACTCTTTTGTGTCTACAACCTTTGTTTATGGATTCAAAACTACTTTCTAAAGAACTAACATTTGGAGCACCTTAAAATGGGTAAAAGGAGATTGTTCAAGACCTTGAATAGTTTATGTAGACTTCAACACCATACTATACAGATTAGAAGCTAATAGCAATTGTAATTTACTCAATTACAAAAGGTTCTCTTCGGATACATAAAGGAGGCAAAATTGCCTGACCTTAATTTTAAGGGTCATAATTTTACATGGAGCAACAAGCAATTCTCCAAATGGTTTGTTAGAAAGAAACTAGATAGAGTCACGGTGAATATGGACTGGCTAACTCATTTCACTGAAAGCAAAATTCTTTGTATAGTTCCAAACTTCTATGATCATAATTCAATAAAAATAGAAAATTTATTTTAAAAACTCAAAGTTAATTTCCCTTTTAGGTTTAATAACTTTCTTGTCAATGTTGACGGATTTCAGGAGGCCATAAATAGAGTATTATAAGAAAAAAAAGATTAAAAATGATTAGAACAAGGCAATTTTTATTCCTGCAGAAGCTAAAAGCAATTGTACAAAAATTAAAACTCCTAGTAAAAACTGAGTTAAAATATCATAATCGAGATAGAAAACGCTAAGAAAAAACTTTTTCTATATAAAAGTCAATAGTAGATAGATTTGGAGATTAGTGTTTGTTAAATAAGGAGAAATAAGCTCTCAAAATTTATCTGCAAGTACTTGATAATCATAATTCTCTGATCCATCAAAGAGCTAGATTTAACTATATAAATGAAGGAGACAAATGCTCGATTTTTTTTAACTGCTCTCCCAACTAGAAGAAACTATAACAAGATATACTCTATAACTAATCAGAATGTTATAGCAGTTTGTAAATAAAAGGATGTTAGAAGGGAAGTAGTGAAATTATTTAAGAGTCTTTTAGGAACTTAGAGACCTACAAGTTGCTCTCTAAAAGCTCTAAGGTTGTTTATTCCTATGAAAATCTCTGAGGAATAAGCTACCAATTTAATTAAACTAGTAGATGATAAGGAAATTTAAAATTTTCTATTCAAAATGAATGGAAAGAAAGCTCCAAGACTAGATGGAGTTAATAGAAATTTCTATCAAAAAACTTAATCAAAGATAGGAAAAATTATTAACGAAGTAGTGTATGAATTAGTGTATGAATTCTTCAACAAAGAAATCAACAAAATATACTTAGTTTTAGCTCCTAAATCTTCCAATCTATCTACTTTTAGTGATTTTAGGCTAATTGCTTATACCAACTTCTTTTACAATTCATAGAAAAGCTTTTGGATAATAGATTGAAATCAGTATTGAATACTATAATCAGTGGAAACCAAGGAGCTTTTCTAGTAGCTAAGAAATTAAAGAAAACATTTTAAAAGTATATGAGATTGTGAAGGGATATCAAAGGAAAAACTCCCACAAAATTTTGCTATTAAGATGAATCTTAACAAAGCATTTGATAATGTAAACTGGTCTTTCCTATTGTAGGCATTTGAATTGTTGAATATCCTATAAAAGTTTAAAAACTAGTTCAGAGCGTGTATTGCATTTACCTCTTTTGGCATTATAATCAATGAGGTCTAACATAAATTTTTAAGGGCCTTACAGGTCTTAAGTAGGATTATCCCCTTTCCCCCACTTATTCATCATATTCATGGAAGTGTTCACTCTTCTATTGAAACAAAATATCTCAATTACCCCTTTCTTTAAGTAACACTCCAAATGCAAGCCAATTTATCTAAAAAACTTACGTTTTACAGATGACATCATTTTACTAAGTAAAACATAATTAAAGTATGTCTCCTCATTGATGAATATTCTACAAAGATTTAAAGGGTTATCAAGTCTTATGTTAACCTCCACAAGAGCCTTTTTTTTTCGGAGAGTGCTTCAAACCATTTAGAAAATATTGCTCTAATTACTTGAATGACTAAGCATAACCTGAAGTAAATCACACGTTAGTATAGACTTTTACGAACAATAAACTCGATACACAGTAGGGGGGTTGAATGATGTATCCTTTTTCGTAAATATGAAAATCTTGTTACGAACTTCTTTTTCTTGTTAAGAAGATATCACTCAGATTATAAGAAAGTTATTATGTAATGAAA
>JAOSBO010223042.1:0-14848 GCA_027563915.1 Erythroxylum rotundifolium | reverse complement strand
GTCTAGTCTCATAGTGCTCCATTATTCTATTTGAATTCTATTTCACCTTTTAGATCCATTTTTAATAAATGGTCTTTTTCTGGATAAAAGACTATCCATCGTTTAGTTCTTATTGGCTTTTAAGACTACAATCTTCTTTGACATAGTGTCTCACTACTGTGCACTCATAACTGCTTTAGAATAATTTTTAACCTTTACTTATGATGTTTTTGCCTAAAATTTGTTTGTGATGCCAATGAGAAAATTTATCAAACATTACATAATTAATTAAGAGATAAGGAGTACTTTGAGGGAGGTTGAAGAGGGGTTTTGATTCCATCCTAAATTTTGTGACCGAACTTTCCAAACTGGGCACTCGTGTATGCCAATCTACCATCCGGTTGAACCTAAATACCATGTTTGATATGATCTAGCAATGACACCCTAATTGCCCAGTGTACTGATCATCACAAGTTGTGTACACAATATAACCATTTTGATGTATCAACTGTTGGTTGTTCTTTTTTCCTCCCGTCATCTTATTCCACATTATTTCTCGACAAATTATTACTTTTCACCCTAAATTTTTCATAAGTTTAAATTAAATAATTCAGAGTTAATAATTATAACCTTAAAAAGACTCACATGTTAAAGTTTAACTCCATTCTAATGAAAAATTTAAATGATTCCATTAAGTGTCAGGTTAGTGGTGACCTGGCACTTGAAAAATAATTTTTTATTAAACTAAATGGGTCCATTATGCTACTTCAGTATTAACGTGACATTGTAAAACCCAAATTTTAATTAAATAAATAAAAGTATTTATTTTAATATAAACGTGGGACTCATTATTTTTACTAAACGTTAAAGCGTACAAGATCGACGAGCTCAAGACTTGGATTTTCACACTCCAGGACATCACGTCCATTTGGAATTCTGACAGTTTGAAACGTCTCAGATATGTTAATGCATCTTTGGTTTACACCATCCATGACTAAGGCTTATTTTCGAGAGTGGTGACAGTTGATAACCTGCTGAAATCAACCTGCTAAAATGATAAACACTTATGTGTTTGTGATTGTTGTTTTGGTAACTGCTGAAATATGAAAATAAATGTTTGGCAAGTGCGGTTGAGGTTGCGGTTGTTGAAAAGAGAGAAAATGACTAAAAGGCCAATTGATTTAAAAAACTATTAATTGTTGTATAAATAATTAAAAAATATTGTTAATCATATAAATTTAAATTATAAATAATAAAATATTAAATTAAAATAAGAAAATATAATTAAAATAAATTTAGTAAATAAAATATTTCATAAAAATATATTATTAGTTATATGAATTCAAATTATAAATAAGAAAATATTAAATAAAAATAAAAATAAAAATAAAATAAATTTAGTAAATTAAATATTTCATAAAATATATTATTAGTCATATAAACTCAAATTATAAATATTAAATTATTAAATTAAAATACGTTAAATTTGCTTTCTATTAGTTGAGGGTATAATGGAAAATAGTAATTATCATAAGGTTATTAATGAAAAGTTAAATTTCTACCGCATAAGCACTTTCCTACTGTAACTCTCTTTCTGCTTATCGATTTCTGTGATAGTACCGCACTTTCCTCCAACCTTTGGTTGTTCGCTCACAGATCCAAACATGTAATTGTGTTTGAAAACTACGGTAGATAAGTACTTATAATCGCTCTAGAGAGATAGTCCAAATACTCTCATAAGAAGGTGGTTAGCCCCTCATAATCACGTAGGTGAGTCCATCAAGTGTATACTACTTACACTACCTAAACTTAGGCTATGGAACTCATTAAGGATTAAACAATTCAACCTCACTAAACGCAGTAAAGTCATGCTAGGGATGCAATTCAACAATCGAATATATCTCAGTATTATTCCGCAAATAGAGTACAAATAAGTAGTCACCCATTAAACTTGGTTTTCCAAGTCGGGTGGCCATCATGAGGTTACTACACAATTGGGCTCAACTCCATCCCTTTAGCATGCTCTAAAACTAGTTTCCTACTCAAAGCTTTTGAAAACGGATCCGCTGAGTTTCTCTCTGACTTGACATAGTCTAGAGAAATTACACCATGTCTGATTAAATTACAGACAATTATATGTCTCAATTTGATATGTCTACTTTTTTCCCTTATATTCCTTGTTCTTAGCAACATGAATTGTAGCATGTGAATCATAATGAAAGAAGACAGAAGGAATTGGTTTTTCCGAAAGTGGCATATCTGCTAAGAGACTCCTCAGCCACCCAGCTTCCCATCCTGCTAATTCCAAAGCCATAAACTCAACCTCCACTTTTGATCTTGCAAAAAACTTTTTCTTAGATGATTTCCAAGACATTGTAGCTCCTACTAAGGTAAAAATATAAACACTGGTAGAGTGTATATCATCACTCTCCGTAACCCAGTTAGCATCAGAATACCCCTCCAATACCAGAGGATGACCACTAATAAATAATCCATAATGCATAGTACCATTTAAATACCTCAACAAACGAATCAATGCGTTCCAATGCTCTTGACTAGGATTATGAGTA
The DNA here is from genome assembly GCA_027563915.1 of Erythroxylum rotundifolium. Taxonomy (NCBI): domain Eukaryota; kingdom Viridiplantae; phylum Streptophyta; class Magnoliopsida; order Malpighiales; family Erythroxylaceae; genus Erythroxylum; species Erythroxylum rotundifolium. Next base: position 12,299 of record JAOSBO010223042.1, on the reverse strand, counting down.
TACCTATTATGTCTACTCACGTAGTATGCAATATTAGGACGAGAATAGTTCATTTAGAACATCACATTACCAAGAATTTTAGCATACTCAGCTTGGTTTACACTGTCACCAAGATTTTTCTTTAAAGCAACACTAGCGTTATAGGGAGTTTTAACTTGATAAAAATCATAGTAACCAAACTTTTTCAAAATTTTCTCAACATAATGAGTTTAATTCAACCTATAACCAGAGTACTTTGATTCCTAAAATAAAGTCCACAGGTCCAAGATCTTTTATATTTAAAGAAGACTTTAGCAAACTTTTGGTAGTATTAATGGCAGATAAACTAGTACCAAAACTAAGCATATCATCCACATAAAGAATTATGATTACACATCCATTGGCATCAAATTTCACATAAACGCAAGAATCAACATCACAAGAGGTGAAACCATGTTTGAAAATCTCACTTCCAAATTTCTCATGCCATTGTTTGGGAGCTTGTTTAAGTCCATACAATGACTTAACCAACTTACGCACCTTTTGTTCTTGACCAGGCACTCTAAACCTCTTGGGCTAGACCATATAAATTTCCTCATCTAGATCACCATTCAAGAAAGCTGTCTTGACATCCATTTGGTGCATATGAAGCTTAAATACTGAGGCAATAGCAAACAATATTCTTATAGATGCAATTTTAGTAACAAAAGAGTAAGTATAAAAAAAATCCAATCCTTCCTTTTGTTTAATGCCTTTAATCACAAGTCTTGTCTTGAACCTCTCAATGGTTCCTTCAGGTCTCAATTTTTTTTTGAAAATCCACTTACACTTTAAAGGCTTACACCCTCAAGGTAGATCAACTAAATTTCAAGTTTTATTAGACATGATTGACTCTTATTCACTATCTATGGCTTCCTTCCAAAACATAACATCCACAGATCTCATTGCTCCCTCATAAGTTTTAAGATCTTCCTTAATAATATAAGTCACCCCAAAAACATCATCTATCTTCTCAGGTTTTGTCACAACAAAGGAAGTAATAAAGTTATAACCAAAACTAGTGAGTACTCGAGCTCTTTTGCTTCTCCTTAGTTCAATAATTTCCCCTTCCTCTATGTCATCATTGGTAAAAGAACTAGGGACAAATTCTCTAGATATTTGCGCACTCACTTTCATAGGAAATATATCCTTAAAGAACACTGCATCTCTTGACTCCATAATTAATCCATAAGTGCTAGACCCCTCTTCCTTAACCATAAATCTATAGGTAGCAATATTAGAGGCATATCCCACAAAAATTGAATCAATGGTCTTAGGACCAATTTTCTTCCTTTTATGTTCAGGTATAACAACCTTAGCAAGACACCCCAAACTTCTAAAAAACACAAGTTAGGTGGATAATCTCAAATTTCATACGGGGTTTGATCTAGTTTCTTATGGGGGACCCTGTTTAGAACATAAAAAGCTGTTTAGGAAATCAACATTGCATTCCTCATATCCTTGAGTGTTTGATTTTTTCTCTCGGCTATTCCATTTTGTTCAGGTGTATAAGCGGTTGAAAGCTCATGAATAATGCCAACTTTTTCTTAAAAATTAGCAAGAAAATTAGTACTATACTCACTACCTCAATTAGACCTTAATCTCTTAATTTTCCTTTCCAATTGGTTCTCTACCTCAGCTTTGTATTTCATAAACATTTCCTCTATATCACTTTTATTTTTAACTATGTAAGTCTTAGTAAATTTAGAACAATCATCCACAAAGGTAATATAATATCTTATGCCTCCTTTACTCATACGATTCTTAGAATCACCTAAATCTGTATACACTAAGTCCAACAATTGTGACTCTCTCTTGGTCACTAATTTATAAGGTTTCTTAGAGTGTTTAGCCTTAACACAAATTTGACATTTTTCTATTTCATTAGTGATCTGGTTAGGCAACAAGTTTAAACTTCGTATCCTCTTAATTAACCTCACATTCACATGCCTAAGTCTAGAGTGTCATAGGTCTAAAGACTCAACAATATAAGTAGAAGAAGTAGATGTATTCATTTCAACGTCAAGTACAAATAGGCCCCCATTACAAAGCCCTTTTCTAAAAAAATTCTCATTCTTAGTCAAAACTAGCTTTTCAGATTCAAAGGTCAATTTAACACCGGCTTTGTTAAGCAATGCACCAGAAATCAAGTTGCTACGTACATCAAGAACAAACAAAACATTTTATAATGTCAACACTTTTCTAAATGTGAGTTTGAGAGTGACTTTGCCAACTACTAGAGTTGCCCATGTATACGAATTCACTATCAACAGCATCATTCAACTCCTTGAACATGTCCTTGTTGATGCGAACGTAGAGTGTGGCTCTTGTGTCAATGATCCACTCGACCAAAATTTCAGCAAGGTTGACTTCGAACACCCTAGTAATAATAATCTCCTCGTCATTGTCGGCTTCAACCATATTAGCTTGAGGCTTACCAAAGCTCTTTTGGTTACCCCATTGGTAACCTATTTGGTTTCCTTTCCTAAACTGTTGCGATTTCTATCCTTGGCCTTTCTTCTTATAGTTGATTCTAGCTTGACAATTGGTAGTAGGATGGCCTGGCTTGTGGAACCACCGATAGTCACCATCAATCCTTTTACACTTAAACTGACCCTGCTTATTATTGAAAGACTTATTTTGTCCACCATTCTTTTTGAAGTTATTAACATTTCTATGTTCTACCATATGAGCCATAACAGTAAGGACAAGGGTAAATGTTTTGGTCTTATCTTGTGCACGGTTGGCATACTCAATCTTTGTATGTCCTATCAACTTCTGAAGCTTCATGTTTTTCTTGTTATGTCTCAACTGGTTTCTATACTCATTCCATGAGGCAGGTAGTTTCTCAATAAGGGCATTAGCTTGAAACAATTCACACATGTTCATACCCTCGACAAAGATTTCAACTAGATTTTCATACTCATGTAGTTGGTCTATAATAGGCTTATCATCAACAACGGTAAATTTTAACCACCTAGCAACTGCATATTTCTTAGTACCTGTATCATCCGTCCCATATTTCACTTCCAAAGCATCTCAAATTTTCTTAGTAATTTTATACTTGTAGTAGATATCAAACAAAGGGTTGATCATATGGTTGAGTAATACTCCCCAAGTGTTACAGTTATCCCTAATAGTCTTAGGGTCAGTATTGTCATTAGGAGTCTTTTGAAATAGTGCATAATCGATTTTGTATTGTTGAAAGTAAAACATAATTTTCTCAAACTATCATTTAAAATTTCTTCCATCTAGAGGCTTTAATCTAGTTAGGTCAGGTATAATTCTTGAGGCTACGATGACAGGGACTGAACCTATGTGAAGAACAGTCAGTGCAAAACCTACATTGGTCTCATTTGCAGATGACACATTAAATCCAAAAGCAGAAATACGTTTTATAAGAAATAATCAACAATATGAAGCAAACAACACTGTATTCTGAATTCTACCAAAATAAACACGTAATAGCAAAATTGCAGTAATTTCCAACAAACGGTAGCAACGAAATAATTTCTGACTTAGATTGCTATAGAAAATAACATTAATAATTAAAATTCGAACGACTGATCTAAATGCAAAGTGTTGTGAAAAATCACTGACCTAAGTCCAAAATTCCCCCTCTACGGTGCAGCAGGACAATAGGATCCAACCCTAAGGTTAATGCCTTCTCCATTAGCTTCGGTGCACTCCAAAGAAGGAACTATCTTCAAAAATTAATAAAAGCAGACAAAGGCAAAATAGAAAAGCTAAGAAGATATATGTATAAAAGGTTTATTTATGTGAGGAAGAAGATGTGAGCTTTATTTAAGAAAAGTGAGCAGAATTGTGATCGTGGGAGTGAGTGAAAGAGTAAAAGTGAGGGGCTTTTATAGTAGAAATAATGACAAGAGGCATTAATAGATATTAAAAGAAATCTTAAAACGTTAAAGATATAATATGCATAATAGATATTAAGTGTTATAGCTATTAATGGATAATGAAGTCGAGAAACCATAGGTCTAACGTTTAATAAAGTTGAGAAACCTTAAGTCCAAGTTATGGACCAATAACATCAACACCTTCTTCTCTCTTTCAACTTTCTATCTCTAAAAAATGGTGCTCGTTATCAATATCAATAAGCACACCAGACCTTCTTCTTCACTTCTTGAGATTTGAAGAGAGGTTTGCTTTTTTCTGGTCAAATTTCATTGAAAGAAACTACACCCAACAAAAGAAAGCTACAACTGTGTTTTGACGCATATTTTTTTAGTTTGGCTTTTGTTTCTATGGGAAAAGATTGTGTTTTTAAATGGCTTTTGGGTTCTAGGATGTGTTATTTTTTTGACCCATTGGAGGCCTCGAATCTGAGTTGGGTTATCGTTGATATGATTTTTGATTCGATGGAACTGAGTAAACCCAGTCATGAATACCGGTGGTTGGCTTATTGCTGGTTCTCATAATAAGAATGAGTTTGTTCTCATTAATGTTAATGATAATGCAAGAATCAAATTAGTTAAAGAATTAAGTGGCCAATTGTGTTAGATATGTGGAGATGAGATTGAGATTGTAGTAGATGGAGAGCTCTTTGTTGCCTGCAACAAATGTGCTTTCCCTATGTGCATGTTATGCTATGAGCACGAGAGAAGAGAAGGAAATCAAGCTTGTCCACAGTGCAAAACCAGATACAAGCACCTCAAAGGTAGTCATAGGGTTGAAGGTGATGAGGAAGAAGATGATATTGATGATTTGGAACATGAGTTTGATTACAGGTTTAATTCATTTTGTTTATCGGGATTAAGTTTAAGGTTTGTTTTTTTTAACATTTAATAAAAGTAGTAGGTGCCATATTTAATAATAAAATAAATAATTTTGTTTATTTAATTAAAATTTAGGTTCCATATTGCCACGTCAACGCTGACGTGACACAAGGGACCACTCATTTTAATAAAAAATATTTTTCAAGTACTAAGTCAGTGTTGATTTGGTACTTAACAAAATTGTTTGAATTTTCTATTAGGGAAGGGTTAAACTTTAACGTTTTCCAAATGTTAAGCTTATAATTATTCACTCCGAAATGTTTGGGTTAAACTTGTCGATTGGTGAAAAACTCAGGGTCAAAAGTGACCTTTTGCCTTATTCCTTTCAATAATTTCTCCACAACCTTTTCTTGTACTCACCCTTTCTTATGATGTAATGTTGTTTTTCCCATCTCGAGTTTGTGCTTCAAAATCATTGTTCTTGGGCATTTGAACCTCATCAAATGAATTTCCCTAAGTAATTAATGTATATCTTGCTATTTTTTCAACCTGACTAATATCCTATATGAAAGGAAATACATCTTCATGGAAACATTGCATGAAAAACAGAAACATTATTCTCAAGATTTAAAGGTATCTAAAAAAAATGCATTACTTATTCTTAGCTCCAAATATGTCTTTCTATTTAGGATTATTGTGGGCATAACAATGACACTAAAAATTTTAATGTGTCTCCGTGGTGGCTTAATACAAAAGGGATCTTATATGGTGATTTTTTTATAGAGTTTAGTGGTAGGAGTCTTGTTGATTAAGTAAGTCATTTTCAAAATGCACTCTCATCAAAACTCGATTAGTAAAGAAGCTTGAAAATGACATGCCTTAGCCATCTCTAAGATTTTTCTATGTTTTCATTCAGCTATCCCATTTTACAATAGTGTCTGAACACAACTAATCTCATTAATTATCTCATTGTCTCTATAGAATTTTTGTATTGGTCCAGACTCATACTCCAACGAGTTACTACTATGAATTCTTAACTGTTATTTTTTTTCCAAATTGAATTCTAATCATACAAAAATCTATTAAATGTTTATTGGCCTCACTCTTTTCTTTCAACAAAGAAACCTAAGTTGTTAAAATACAATCATCCATAATTTTATGGAAATATTGAACAACATAAGATGAAGCTACTCGATAAGAACCATACAAATTACAGTGTATCAAATCAAATTAATTATCTCATTATTATTAATAATAGGAAAAGAAGACCATATCTATTTATCTTAATAACAAGTATCACAAGCCTCTTTATTTTTTAACATAATTATTAATTCCTAGAATAAGATGCAAAAGTCTAACTTTGACTAGTGTCCTATTCGTTGATGCCACACTATATAGGAGTCCACCATGTTTACTAGTACAAAAGTTTTTCTTCAAGTACCAATTTGTCCACTAGTTGCGCCAACCCCTTTATACGACAATCTCACTTAGGTCTGATAAAGCAAGATTTAGCCTTTCCTTGTGACTATCGACCAACCTACTTGTTCTCGAATGCCTCATGACGCTCGCAGTGTTTCACTCTCACACCCTTTCAAGAAAACTACGAAAGAACTAAATATTCGTGGCAACAATAAGAACAAGAAAGAGATGCGAGAAACTTCAACCTTTATTACTTCCCTCAGAGCATACAAAGGATGCTCTCTCACATCTCAGTGTCTCCCAGACTCACTATCTCTTTCTTTGAGAAGAACAAGGCTCAAATGAGCTATTTATAGGCACCTCTAGATGACCAAGTTAGAATTATAATAGAACTCTACTAGCTAAGATCATATCTTATCCTTATCAAATTACATCACACTAACCAATAGAATGACATCCCTATCCAATTAGGACTCTATCTAATAGGATTAAGCTACATCACAATAATAAGATAAAAAATTACATCTATTTAAGAATGATCTATCCACATCCATGAAGATCTCCTCTATCTTCCGATGATCCTTCCACACTATCTTTACCTCTTAAAGCTGATATTCATCTATTGTGATATTATTCGCCACATCATTCAAGATCTGCTTATCTTTATATGTTGATAATGAGTCATCCAAGCCAATAGCACACTGGTTTGTCTAATGCTTTCTCATACTAACTTCATTAGCCATGGTCCGTCCATTTGAGCATACATTAAGCCCTTAGTCCATCAAGAATCTAGCCTTATTCAAGGCAGCTCATATAAGGTCCGAAACTCTCCCAAAACTTGCACCATGCTAGATCTATTTGCTAAGTTACCTTGCAACTCTTGCATATTCCCGTCATGTGTGTGATCCAACTAACCTCCCACCTAATGTACCTCTGAATCTTGCATTTTGTGGAAGATTACTATCAATGTGCACTAATAAATGTCAACACTTGACATTGTCCCTTTTTTTCCTTTCCTCCTCACAAGTCTTTGCCTTGTTTTGTTATTCTGCGTGTCCAACATTGGTTAAGGCTCGCCAATGCCCACGATTTTTCTATTAGGACTTAGGGTCTAATAAACCACCCCCACTAGAAGAACTCGACGCCCTCGTTGATATATCTGTGGACATTCCTCTAAATGTGGTTTCCTCAAAGACTCGTTTGTTATTGGCACATCTCTCACATACTATATTATCTCCCTATCAAGTTTCTCCTTACTTTTGTTCAAACGCTCCTTCACAAGGTCCATCACGGCCAACATAGCATAACTATTAAGGTAGACTTCTTTCGTTGAGTCCTCCTCTCCCTCTCCTTGATCTTTCGCAACCATGGTGTTTACTTGCTCCTCACCCATCTTCCATCTTGGGCATTCACGAGAAAAGTGTGCCCCTTCATAAATGAAACAAGCAATATCTTGTTTTAATTGTTTCTTGGACCAACCTTAAGAAGATTAACCTACCTTCTCCGCACCTTTCTTCGAGCCAGTCCATGTCCCACCATTCTTCTCACCTTCGTAGCTAGTTAAAATCAGTGGTGACATTTGGGGATCCACCAAGGCATCTGTAGCTGCTATTGTGCTTGGAAAATCTTTCGCATTCTGCCTTCGAAGCTCCATCTGTGCTTAACCTTACAAGTAGCTTATGAAGTTGAACAACTTGCCCTCCTTATACCTGTTCTACATGTCCAACGTCAAAGATGTGAATTTCCTTACATACTCCTACATTGAGTCTTCTTACTTTAACCTTTTCAAAGCTTCCCTCGTGAGCCATAAAGTGTTTTTGGGGAGGAACTGATCCATTAGCTCCTTCTTTGAAGTGTCCATGGGAGGTCTACCTGCATTGATGTCATTGGAGGTTCTTGTTCTCCACCATAGTTTTGCATCCTCCACTAAATACATCATCGTAATCGACACCTTCTTCGAGTTGCAAAACTTTGCCACTGCAAAGTATTGCTTCATATCCCACAAGAAATTTTTAAACTCTTTGGCACTCCATTTATTATCAAAAACCTGTGGCTCTCGCACCTACAGCAAAGTACTTTCAATACGTCCAACATCCTACGTTGTAATAACATGCCTTGGAATTGTGATCTCGAATCTAGAAACCTCTTATTCCTTCATCAACTCCGTTATTTGATACTATAATTGTTGGATTCGCATCTCCAATATCTTGAATAGAGTATTGTAAGACGTCACCTCTTCCTCCCCTTGAGGAATCAGACCAATGAGTGCCTCTACTCGATTGACACCCTCCGTTAAATTGCTGCCTCCCACCATCTTGAACTATGGCTCCGATACCAGTTGTTATAGAAGTTTTCCTTCAAGCACCGACTTGTCTGCTAATTGCGCCAACCCTTTTGTATGGAAATCTCACTTTGGTCCATTAAAGCAAGATTCATCCTTTCTTTATGACTGTCTCCCAACTTACTTATTCTCGAATGCCTCACAACTCTCGTAGTTTTTCACTCTCACACCCTTATGAGAAAACTATAAAAGAACTAAATATTCATGGCAATAATAAGAACAAGAAAGAGATACGACAAACGTCAACATTTATTACTTCCCTCATAGTATATAAAGGATGCTCTCTTACATCTCAGTGTCTCCCACACTTACTATCTCTCTCTAAGGAGAGCAATACTTAAATGAGCTATTTAATGGCATCTTTATATATCTTATCCTTATCAGATTACATCACACTAACCAATAGAATGATATCACCTTCAATTAAGACTCTTTCTAATAGGATTAAACTACATTACAATAATAAGATAAAGGATTACATCTATCTAGGAATTATCAATCCATATTCACGAAGATCCCCTCTATTTTCTGATGATCCTTCCATATGATTGTTATCTCTTAGAGCTGATATTCATCAAATTTGATCTAATTTGCCATATCATCCAAGATCTCCTCATCTCTATCTGTTGATGATGAGTTATTTAAGCCAATAGCATACTAGTCCATCTAATGCTTTCCCATGCAACTCCATTAGTCATGATCTGTCCATTTAAGCATGCACTAAGTCCTTAGTCCATTAAGAATCCAGCTTCAGACAAGTCAGATCATACAAAATCCAAAACCCTCCCAAAACTCGCACCATGCTTGATCTACTTGCTAAGTTATCGTAGAATTCTGGCAGATTCCCGTCATATGTGTGATCCATCTAACCTTCCACCCGATGTCCATCTCAAGCCTTCTTTTGGTCTCACATCCGAATCTTGCATCTCGTTGAAGGTTTTTGCTAATATATACCAATATATGTCAATGCTTAACCTCCTCGCAAGTCTTTGCCATGTTCTGTTATTCCGCATGAAGAACATTAGTCAAGGTTTGTTAATACCTGCATAATTCCACTATTAAGACTTAAGGGTCTAATATCTACCTTCATTACCTTGTGCAACTCCGTGGGTTATTAGCGGTAGGCCTCCCTTCTCATTTCTCCCACTCTAATCAGACTTCTTATGGTATGGTCCTTTTATCACACAAAGCTTATTAGTAAACATCACTAGAAAATTTACTCATTTATCAATTAGTATACAGACATCAGATTGCAAGTCAAATTAGGAATACATAAAACTTCATTTAAAATCATTCTAGGATTTAAAATGACTCAACCAATTGTTATAGTCATCATTCTTATCCCATTAGGCAAGATAACGAGCATGGACATTACATCCTCAATGCTATGTAAGGGCTCCATCTGTTCCATTATGTGATATGACGCGCCACTGTCAAGTATCCAAGTTGAGATTTCATAAATTTCACCAAAGTTTCTTAACATTTTCATGGGTAAATCTAAAAGGTTTGGAAATTACTAAAACTACTATGATGACATACCTGGTATGATGCTTTGACTGGCTTTATTATTAGTGGTCACTTCTGAGGATTGGTTAATATAAGTTGTAGTGACCTGACCTCTTATACATTCAAGCTTAGTTAAACTCGACCATATTCGCTGCATGACTTGCCTTGTTCTGGTCCCCTCTTTAGCCAACTGTAATGATAGCCTATCAGTTCATAATAATCAAAATTTTGATGTCCCATTTTGTTAACGGCACCAAATTTCTTGTCTTTATTGAACTATTGCCTATTCTAAGGAACAAAATTTCCTCCTTACTATTCGTGTCGTTAGGGCCACCGCCTCCATACGTTCATCTTGGCTTAATGCTATATCTTGGCTCAATGCTATACCTGGGCGCTATGCTATTGATCTATGTTATTCCTCAAGCATGATTGTCACATAAGTTCTACTCAACGATGGCAAAGGATCTATGATAAGAATTTCTTTGTTTGATAATTTCCTTTTTGTGACTTATTACTTCCATTAGGCTTGTGGCATTATGCTTGGTGAATTTCTATACTTACTTAAAAAGTACTATTAACTACTAGAAGGGAAGAAGAAAGAAATAAGGTTAACAATAGATAAAGGTGACCTTTTATTTCTTTCCACTCTTAATTGACAAACTTTGTTAGCAGACCTGTGCACCACAATTACAAATAAGGATCTTGAAATAATTGCTCAATGCATCCTACATCTCCTTCAATTTTGTGAAACACGCTATTATAAACATACCTTATCAACAAAGTGAGATCTTCCTTTTAAGTTCATGAACGCATGATGTGTCTCCAATTAAGAATCATTATTTCAAGTCATCCCAAATTGATTTTGCAATCTCCTATTAAATGTGCCTAAAAATATGCTATTTCAAATTTAAGTTTATTTTCTACTATAACGATATCTACATTTTCAAAGTTAAAAAGTTGTTGCTCAATATATGGGATCTTCTTCCGTATTCTATATAAGACACTACTCTATACGTTGAGTTATGAAATAAAGCTTGTGTATGATGACTTTCAGCATTCTCTTTCTCTCCTACTTCTGCTACTACATTTTCTCAAAAAGGATATGTCGTATGTTTTCTGTGCTTTTCATGCTGCATTAAACCAACAATTAGTATTAGAGCATTTTTTCTTAAGGGATCTGTGAGATGAGTGAAACCAAAACATAAACTTGATTTACAACGTAAAATTACAACAGGAATTACAACCATCTCCAAGCAATGGAGATTGAAACACAACTCTATCAAAGTGCACTACAAAGTTTTAATGGTTAAAACTATCAAGTTTGGGTTGCTCGAATGAAAGCTCATCTTGATGCTATGGATGTTTGGAAAGCTGTGGAGGAAGACTATGAAGTGCTTCAATTGCCAACAAATTCTATGACGACGCAAATCAAGATGCACAAAGAAAGGAAAAATATAAAGTGTAAAGCCAAACCTACTTGTTCTCTGTTGTTTCAAACATCATATTCATAAGAATTATGAATCTAGAGTTGGCAAAGGATATCTGGGTTTACCTAAAAAAGGAATACCAAGGCAATGAAAGAACAAAAAGCATACAAGTTCTCAACTAGATCAGAGAATTTGAAATGCTGAAGATGAAAGAGTTAAAAACCATTAAAGAATACTCCGACAAGTTGCTCGGTATAAGTAAACAAGGTGAGGTTATTAGGTAAGGATTTTTCTGATGAACGAATTGTGCAAAAAATTCATGTAACCTTACCTGAAAAATATGAATATAAAATTTCTGCATTCGAAGAAGCTAAGGATATGAATATAAAATTTGGCAGAATTATTAAATGCACTACAGGCACAAGAATAAAGGAGGATGATGAGAGAAGAAGGAACTATTGAAGGTGCTCTGCTAGCAAAAAAGAAATTTAAGAGGCGACAAAAACAAGAATTTTAACAAGATCGACAAGAACAACAACAGAAACAATGATGATTCATATCCACCATGCCCACATTGCAAAAAAAATAAATCACCCACAAAGAAAATATTGGAGGCCTAATATCAAATGCAAAAAATGTGGACAAATTGGACATATGGAGAAGACTTGCAAGTCACAAAATGAAGATGCGAAAGCGGCAATTGAGCAACATCAAGAGGATAAATTATTTTGTCATTAAAGTTCAGCAGCTATTGAGGCAAAGAGGAGTGTTAAACGTGCCTAAAAATCTATTATTTCAAATTTAAGTTTATTTTCTACTATAACGTTATCTAAATTTCCAAAGTTAAAAAGT
>JAOSBO010223015.1:0-14852 GCA_027563915.1 Erythroxylum rotundifolium | reverse complement strand
ATCTATCATCTATATCCTCTGTCTCACGTGCCACGTTATACACATAACAATAAGCTACTAGTAAAAAAGTAAATAAGGTACTAGAAGAGTAAATAGACGACAATCGTTGGATCAAATAAATGGACGAAACGGATGGATTGCGTGGTCGTCCATCCCTTCTCCCTTAGTATAATATACTTAATAAATATAAAGTGATAAATACACTTGTCTTAGTTGAGTATTAAAGTAACATAATATAAATTTAACCCACCAATCTCTAATGATCGACCTACTATATTTTTATGCTAATTATCCTTCATATATGTAAAACTTCATAAATCCTTTTATGGTTTCTCTGAGCATCATAAGCGCTTATGGTATTATAAACTTCCGTCTTCATGTATCACAAAGTGGGTACTATATGTTTTGGTCTATATTATTGAAATTGTCATCATTGTCTCTTTTACTACCTCCAAATAAGTTTCTCTCTACTTTAGCTCACCAATTTTCACTTAAAGACCGTGGTTCTTTCTCTTTCTTTCTTGATATTGATATATAGTTTACTATAACTAGCTTATTTCTCTCCCAACACAAATACACTGTTAATTTATTACACTAGATTAAATACGCATGACACAAAACTAGTTACCACTACTTTTGGAACACCAATGGTCTTCATGCAAAAACAATGATACTCCTCTTTTGGATGTTATCCTTTAACATCAAATATTTGGACCCTTGTAGCATCTTTGCCTCACTTACCTAAATATAGGATTCATAGTAAAAAAAATAATCTCAATTCATGCACTGGACTATAGTTACATACTAGTTTATAAAAAGCCATCTATTACGATACCTTATACACACAATACACTATAGCTTAATGATCTATGAGAAGTCTTCCATGAGTCTTCATACATTTATCAATGATGATTAGGCCATTAATAAGATTGATTGCATCTTTACCATAACCTATGTTTTTTTTTTGGTAACACTCCTATTTTATGGAGTTATAAAAAAATTAATTGTTTTCTCCCATTAAAGTTGAATACCATGCCATTATTTACACAGTTGCTAAACTCGAGTGATTTATTAACCTTCTTTAATAATTATATACTAGGCTACTTATTTCACCTGTCATTTACTATGATAATGTTGGAACTACATATATCTATTCCAATCATTTCTTTCACTCTTATATGAAACATAATTTTTTGAAAGTTAAATAAAGAAATTTCATTGAAAGGCCTAGAAGCCGACCAAGTGTTGCAAGATCACTATAGTTATAAGGGATATGAGTCTAAGTAGAGGGCCAACCTCTCAATAGAACAAAACTGGTATCGATGCTAGAGCAATCAAGACAAAAGTTACAACAGACCCTAATTACATTTCATATAGAATCTTAAACTATTAGTTGCTTGATTAGCAATTAGTATCTCCCAAAATCAAAAGCGAGTCCTATTTATCATCGCATACTTGTCATTATGTACATTTCTGAAGATCCTTCGATTTCTTTCAAACCAAGTTGATTAACTTAGCGAGTAAGCATTAGACTTAGGTACTTCTTATCATCCTCATTTCTTTTATAGAGATTTTTACCTCAAACTAATATATTACCCCAATCATTCTTAGGTAAAATTACATTCATATTGAGCTGCATCCTTACCCATATAAAAGTTGAAAACCTTCATTTGAAAAACATTAGGTTTATGGTTTCAGGTTGTAACTTGCAAAGAACACATATTTGATCAAATTTTCACTTTAATCTATCCTTAGTCTTTAATTTTCCTTTAGCTACCAACCAAGTTACAAATGAGGCCTTGAGCATTAGAGATTTCCACAGTATGTTATACCAGGAAGTTTTCAAATGTTTAATTCTTAATGCTTTCAAGCAAGAAAAGCTAGAGAAATCCCCATTTGCCCTAGGAGATCATATTAATCTATTTTTTATTAAGGGAGTTAGGCATGTAGCTTACCCCTCTACCTGAAATGATGCATTCATTGTTAATAATTATTCAAGATACCTTAGAATGGATTGGCCATCTTCCCAATATATTGAGTGTATCATCTTCTTGATCAAAGGGCTTTGGGGAGACCATTTATCATAACACATCCAAGAGTCATCCCCATTGCCAATTTGCAGTTTAATAAAAGGGTAATAATATGAATGTTCCTTAGAATATTGATGAAAGTCTAAGAGTATTCAACTTTTTCATCTAACTTCCAAAAATTGAGGTTATTCCAATAATAAGCATGCATCTATCTACTCCAAAGAACTTTCCTATCATTTAAAAGCTTCCGTATCCTCTTAGAAATAATCTTGGTTTGGACTAGCTAGAATGAAGTGAATCCTAGCCCTTCCTCTTGCTTCCTGCAGCACAAGGAATCCTATTTTATCTTAGCACTCTTGTATGCTTCAGTTTTTCTAGAACAAAATAATTTTTTCTTAGATCTTTCAATTTCTTTTATGATCTTCCTTGGTAAAGCTAAGTGTGAACTCCAATGTAGATGGAGATTATTAAGAACTAAAAAAATAAGTTAAACTCTCCCAGCTTCGGAGTGAAATCTATTCTACTATACATTTATCTTTTTATTATACCTTTCCACTAGCTACAAGCAATCCTAATGCTTTAGTTTCTTGGAAGATATAAGTACCCCCCCCCCCCAAAGTACTTAAATGGAAGGCTTTGAATACTCAGACCAAAAATGTCCTTTTGGTCTCTTAAAGATGGCAACATCCCAAAAGAAATTCCTCCTTCTTTTAAGATGGTTAATTTCTAAACCAGACAGTTTACAAAACTCCATGAGGGATTTAAGTAATATTGTTAGAGATTTTGAATCTACAACACAAAACATCATTAATTCATTTGCAAAACCATAAAGCTTTAAAATGTTAAAGCTGATAATCCTTGTAAGGATTTCCACAGCTAAAGCAAAAGGATATAGGGATAGGGGATCACCCTACCTTATCCCTTTTGAGCCTTTGAATAACTTGATGGGGGAACCATTTAAGAGAAAGATAAATGATGGTGTTAAGATGCATTCCTAGATCCAAGAAACAAATTTTGAGGGAAAACCAAACCACTCAAAGCTGCTAGTAATGAAACTCCAGTTGATAGTACCAAGTGTCTTTAAGAAATTGATTTTGATGGCACATTCACTTATTACTTTCTTTGAGTTATAGTCCTTCATAAGCTCTTAGACTAGAAGGATGTCGTTTAAGATTTTTCTTTCATTTATGCATGCATTTTATGAGTGATTCACCAAGGACATGGTGACTTGAGGGGGAATTTCAGCCTATTAGCCAATAATTTAGCTATCACTTTATAGACTATGTTGTAGCAAGACATAGGTTTGAAATCATTTAAGTAGACAGCATGAGGAATTTTAGGTATAAGACAAATATGGGTTGCATTTATCTCCCTTCACATTCTCCACGTATAAAGGAACTCTTGCACCACATCAGCTAACAAATTTCCAGTAATATTCCAATAACAGTGAAAAAAAGCATTGTAACTTTCTAGTCCTAGTGCTTTACTGGGGTTTGAAAGAAGAATATATCTTTAATTTCCTGATTTATGGCTTGTAGTTATAATGAATCTAGGTTGGATACTAAAGGAGGTTTAATCACCTCTACTAATTTTTATAGATAAATCTTACCAGTTCTCTTTGATGTTAGTAAGTCTATATAGTAATTGTTGACCATATTTTTAATCAGAGATGAATTAGATTTCAATCAATCATTGTTGACAAGTAGATAAAGAACTCATTAGAATTCTTTAGAGGTAATATGGATTGTTAGACGTACCTTGAGTTGGAGTCCCCCTCCTTTAACCATAGGTTTTCTACCTTTTGCATTAGCATGAATTATGTTCTACCATTACTTGAATATATTCCTAAAGTTTCTTTTTTTCTCAATTCGCAAGTTTTGATTGTGTGGGGAGATGTATGAAACCCTTTGGACATCACTAAGATCTTCCTTAGTGTTTTTTATTCTTCTTTCTGATGCCATTCATATTTTGAGATAGATTTTGAGTTTAATTTTTAATCGCTATAAATTCCTCATCGTCTAGAAGATTTATAGTCTTGGATATCATTATTCCATGCATCATTGACTAGCTTCCTAAAATCATCCTTGTCAACTAGGAAGTTAAGAAATCTGAATAGGGCATTAATCTTCTTTATGGTAAAAAGATAATTAACCTCCATGAAGGCGTGATTTGAGCACAATGGGGGTGGGTCCAAATAGTAGATAAGAGAGTGGAAGGGAGTTCATCCATCTTTGATTAGCTAGTACCCTATCAAGTTTCTTCATAATCAAGTTGCTACCTTTCTACTTATTACTTCAGGTGAATAGACTGCTTAAGCATCTCAAATCATTAACCTCCATTCTTGCCATTGCCCTTTCTAGCTCACAACCCATCTTAGAGAGATTAATTATGTCACCCTATTCCTTAGAAGGAGATAGGACACAATTGAAATCCCTAGCTAAAATCCAAGGATTAACCATCATGTTAGTTATAGTTCCTAAGTCAACAAATAACTTGGCTATATGGAAATCAAAATTAGAAGCATATATGATTGTCACTTTGAATAATAGTACTAAAATTTCACTATTACTGTAAGCAAGTTGCAAATAACCATTTACAAGTCACCCATGTCTATACATTAGATCAACTTATAGATACTCTTATGAGGCCTCTTTCTCACCTTAGGTTTTAAGCATCTTAGTCTAAGATTGATGTCCTCAATAGACAATCAATCTTACAGGATCATGTTAATTTATAACAATCAAGTCCTGATTCTCTCCTATGCTACAACAAAATATGAAGTTTAATGACACAAAAGGTGGAATTTTTAGACACTTTTTTGCATCTTAAAGATAATTTTAGACGCTTTACAAAGCATGAAAAAAAAGTGTCACAAAAAATATTTTCAACGATTTTCTTAGACATATAGATGCATCGAAAAAAATACATTTTTTATACATCTAAGCGTCAAAAATCTATTTATACATAGATGCGTCGAAAACATACAATTTCAGCGATTTTCTTAGACACATAAATGTTATTTTAGACGCTTTGTGTAAGCTTTTAGATGCTTTTCTCTATCGATATTTTGCACTTTTAGACAGTTTTTTAGGTCGAAAAATTCCACCATTTTGAAGTAAAAAAATAAATTTACAATTTGCTTTGTGCATCTTTTTTAAGATCACTCACATATTATTATAATAAATTTTAATAAATTAATCACATATTTATTGTTATAATAAATTTTACAAATTAATCTAAAATATGTCTCTGTATAATATTATAATAAATTAAAACTTTAGTTAATCACTTATTGCCACTTTGACTTGAAGTATCAATATATTTATTCCATTATTGCCTTTGAGGTTTGATTACATTACTTAGAAGGTCTTCCTCTATAGAAGTTACGACAGATGCAACATAATTAAGCGAGTGCGTTTATTAATCATATGAAAAGAGAAAAATGAATTCAAGGATTTATTTTGTATACACAAGAAGTGCAGCCTAGTACATATTAGACCTCTTATAGTATTCACGACTAAGTCAAACAAAAAGAACATGAACTTTGCAGTTGCAAATCTCAACTTCAAAAGAACATCTCTAGTACATTTCCTTACAAGCCAAACCTCACATTCCATCGACCGTTCATGTCTGCATTCAGAGTCTAATTATTTTCCTTAATTTAAAAAATAAGGCATCTGAAAGATAGAGAGAAGAAAAATAACTTAATTTTAACACTGCAAATGCAATTTAATTATATGATTTGATGGAAAATTACATTGTCAAACTTCCGGATCAGCTAAGAAAGCAAAACAAAGCAAAGCTTATTTGACAAAATCATGCCATATAACTTGCCCAGAACATCACGACTGTGTATAAGCGTATCAAGCAACAACAGTTACTCTCAAGAAGAGAATGTCAATTGATAAGCTAGAGGAACCAACGATGGAAAAATGGAAGAATGCATTATGAAACAAAAAAAACACATAAAGCATAGGAAAAGAATATTCTTCATGATAGAGGATTGCATTTAGAAATCATAAGTTGCAAAAAAACTATTTATCCTAAGAAATTTGACCTGTATTAAACATATACATATTTCTCCCACATAACATCAAATTCACCAATACACGACAACTACCATAATAACATATTCACCAATACACGACAACAACAATATGCAGAAATAGCAGCATAACTGTAAGACATTGAAAATCACACTTGGTTATCAAACATTTGTATATGTAGGCAGTGAATAAATGGTTCAAGGCAAAGCAGTACCATTAAGTAAGGTCCTGATTAGTGCATAGAAAATAGAACTCTAAAACCATTCAAAGCACATAAGGAGAAAACGAGAGTTTGTAGTAACAAGCTATTGATTAGAAGAATATCCATAGTGCAAATTTTGAGAAAACAACATATGAATTATCAAGATAGAAAAACATGGAAGGAAGAAATTTAGGCTTACGACATCAACTAAGAATATATTGTCCATAACTCATTACTTTAAGAAATCAAGACAAATTTGCATAATGAAAATAATTATCCAATCAAACCAATTTAAAAGATAAAGAGTATTCAAGGATGTATTGAAGATTCTGGGAAAAGTAGTGTACCAGTTTGACCATATGCAAAGCAAGTTGCTTTGGTACGCTAGAAAATTATTGGAACTATGGGCTTCATTATCTCACGATACACCTAAAAGATCCAAAGAATCAACCTTATAATAAAAAAAAAACAGAAATTTAAGATATCAGCTTCCAGATTAAATCATAATGATATATACTCACTTCGTCATTGGAGACCTCCTCATTTAGAACTGCATCAAATACAAATTCATGCTTCTTAACATATTCCGTTAAGAATATGTTCTTAACAGGAACATGCAATGTACAATGAGAACATGAACACTTTAGAGCAACAATTGAGCAACTTAATAACTAAGACGCCATAAATTAACAGTTCCGTATTATTCAAACTTCAATTTCAATAATTTCTCGCAAAATTTCCTCCAATCAAACAATTAAGCTACCAAATCTAACACTCCACCATGCCTCTTACAAAGAATAATGAACATTACACAACAAGAGTTAAATAATCATGAATCTCACTCTCCATACAATAAATTGTTCAGTATGAGCAAATGATTTAAATAGATATTACATTATAGTGAAGATAAGAGTGAGGGTTTCGATTTTCTTTTAGCAGTCGGAGAGTTCACTTGCATTTTATTGGGAAATGAACTGAAGAATGGAAAAGAAAGATACGAGTGCATATCTTCCATAGTCTGAGGACCATCCACGAAGCCATAATATGGAACCAACATCTTATTGTCCTCTTGTTGCTGCTAAAAAAATGAAAAATAAAACTAAACAAATCAAAAACAAAAATGAGAAGAGCTCGAATCTGCTGATGGAAACCCTAGCATAAAATTTGCTAGGGATATAAGAAAAAAAATCATGTTGAAAGTAAAACATCCTAATTTCAATGTCACAAAAGAAAAGAGATAGAGAGAAAGAAAGAGGCAGATAGCAGCAAATCATCTATACTATCAAAATCAAATTGAATTGAATCAAAACTCAAGCAACAAACACAAGCATAAACACGAAGATAAAGTTTTAAGAAGCAAGGAGCAAGTTCAATGTGAAGTTTCAGAAAATTACATCAAGCACTGGAGGAGTCATCAGAGTCATGGGCGGTGAGATCGGTGGCGGTTCAATCACGACTGAAGAGTTAACCGGAGGCTTCCTGGAGCAAAGATTGAAGAGAGAAAGGGAGAGACAATAGGGAGAGTGCTGCGAAAATAAGAGAAGAGAGAAGGAAGGTTTTGTTTGAGAAGGGAACAATTTGGGGATTTTGTTCTCAAAGTTTGGAGAAAAAGTTTTGTGGATCGATCATTGGAGGGCAAATAAGGAATGTTAAATGACAGAGATTTTTATCTTATTTTTTTCCATGTTAACTTATTCTTCTTTGAGTTGATCATTCTCGAGGATCCTTCTCGACGTAACGTGTTTAGTTGACTAACGCAAGTATATCTATTAAAATTTAAAAATTACAACTTTTTAAGTAAAAGACTTTCACAACTACATTTCTCCATTTTTTAAGATGTTCATTTTAAGACATAAAGACACATACTAACTAAACGCTTTTAAAAAGACATAACCACAAATTGTTAGACCCCAAAATTTTTTAATTATTATTGATTTATTTGTTTAATTATTTAATTACGATTTGTTTGTTTATTTATTTATCTTAGAATTGGGTCATTAAATTTAGTAAGCATGAATAGAGATTAGAATTAGATGGAAAGATTAGAATTTAGTTAGAATAAATATGGGAATGTTATAATTAAGTTAGCTTAAGGAGTTAGTAGATAAAGACAAAAGAAGGGGTAAATGGACATTGTATTAAATAATGAGGGCATAATTAGGAGACCAAGGATAAAAGTTTTCTTAAAAGTTAGAAGAAAATAAGAGAGAGTCGTAGAAGAGAAGAGCAAAGAGAGAGAAGCTAGGGAAGAAGAAGAAAACATAGGAAGAAGAGGAATCAAGCTTAAAGGTTAGTTAATCATCTTTTCTTCTTGTTTTATTAAAGAAATAGGTTATGCTAAGAATGAAGGGATTAGAGAGAGAGTTGGAGTTGTGTTAGAAGAAGAGGAAGAAGAAACCCATTTGATTTCTAGGGTTTCTAAACTAAGGCTTGGTTTTTCTAACCTAGATAGACTATAGGTAGGTTAGGTTTGAGCTTAATTTGTGTTTATTGCATTTTTGTGATTATTGAAGTTTATGAATTTTATTAGAATGTGGTTTTCAATGGCAGCTTGGTTGTTTTAGGAAGCCAAGAGAATCCTACCCAAGAGCAAGAGGAAAGACAACCTTAAGTTAGATTTTTGCAAATGATTTAGGTGGGTAATGTATTCATAGTTATTGTGTAATTGGGCAAATTCTTGCCTATGTGTGTGTGTTGATTTGCTTGCATTTGATTTTTCTGAAATTGAATTCATTGTGAATGTTTGAAAATGCATGATGAATTATGATTATGTTATGCCTTGAAAAAGGTTATGATATTTGTATAAAAGGAAAGAAGAAAAAGTAAAAGAAGTATGAGATTATGAATTTGTGATTGACTGTATTGAGCATAAATTTGTTTGTGATTGGGCAAGAGAGGAAACCGTTTCGTTAGTCACGTGCACATTGACCTATAGCCTTCTCCTGGCTGCCTATTTGAGGCCATGAAATCCTGAGAAATTGGACTCATTTTCTTCACGACATAAACTTCGATTTCTCCGTTTCATTCCAGGGAACTCTCGAGTCATTTATTTGTGCATTGCATCTTTGAATTGTCAAGTATGATGCATCTGAGTGTTGTGTTAGATGGCTAAAATCTATGCAATGTTTTATGAGTTTTGAGCTAAATTGATTTATGCCTAAATTGCTAGAATAGATTGAGAGTGTTTGAACTGCTAGCTATACATGTGCATATACTTGAATTATAGTTGATTGCCGATGGCTATAAATATATTAGCCACTGAGCTGTGTAGCTCAACCCATTATTTTACTCCTTAGGTCCAAAACAAGAAGGTTATTGAATCCTTGCAAGGCATCAGAAACTCTGAGATACTTAAAGACTTTTGTACTAAGTTACTGAATATTTTGGATAGCTTTATAAGCATATTAAACATGCGCATTCATTTGTATTTTTGTATTAAGTTATTAATATGGATTGTTGATATGTAAGTAAAGCTTGTTCAAATATTTACTTTGCTTAGCAATGAGAATGAAAATTTAGGATTTGCTTTTGTGTATGATGATGTTATTTTATAGGTAGAGTTTGATGGTTATAGAAGTGGAATGAGTATGAGCACATTCTTCTTCGTTAAGATTGCAAATTGTTGTTTGATTTAGAATAGCATGTTAGAGATTGGAAAGGTTGTATGGGATTAATCATTTGAGGTCAGATTCAAGAGTTTAACACAAGTACTTAGTAGTTGAATTGATATTAAGAGATATTACATTTTGCAAGCTTTCATAGGTGTAGAAATTGTGTCCTGAACTCAAAGGAAAAACTATATCAATTTAGGTAAAATTAGCCAAAGTTGTCTTCATGAAAGTTGTAGATTATCTTTCTAGCTTTCCAATGATATAAAGTATGAAATTTTTAGATATCGGAGTTCAGAGTTATCATCTTTATAATTTAGTAATGCTGCATAAGATGCATATAGGACAGCTACAGTGAAGATGAGAATTTGTTGTATGTGATGAATCAATGGAGTTGAGATTTGGGAGTTTAATGAAAGCAATTTGGTAATTGAATGTTTAATGAGGGACATTGCATTAGAAGAAATGATTTTGGGAAGATATTAGTGAAAGTGATGTTAGAGTGGATGTAGGAATCATTGGAAATGCTTTGGAGGGAACTTGGTATGTTCAGTTGTATTGTTGGAAGTAGCTTAGTCTAGATCATCTTACTCTAGATCATCTAACTCTAGATGGTCTTAGTCTAGATCGTCTTAGTCTGGATCATCTTAGACTGATTCATCTTAGACTGATTCGTCTGATCCATTTCAGACCTAATTACTTCGTTTGAGACAAAGTTACCCTATTTTGGCCCTTTATTTGGCGAAATCTCTCTTCAAGGTTTTCAAAAAAGTTACATATCTTGAAGTTCTCTTCAAAACCATCATAAAACGACCAAAATATGATATCTCTAGTGAAAGTTAAGCCAATTGTCCCAAGATAGGTACAATATGATTGGGGACATAATCATGGTTGACTCTTTTGGCCATAACTTCATCATCCGACCTCCAAATGAAGTGATTTTTGAACCAATAGATTCCTAACATATTTCTTTACTTCTTCATAAAATTTTGTTATTCACTGGGGTTGATTTGAAAAATATTGATGGAGAGAAAGTGAGGGAAATGACTGGAAGAGCATGAATTGGTTATTTTACTGAACATACTTCGGTATTTTAATCGTATCTTGATCTGTAGAGCTCCGAATGAAACGATTATTGTTTCAAAATAAACTAGAGACATCAAGCTACAATTGTTCTCAAGAATTCAATTTGTGATTCCACTATCTGCACTAGTTTTGGCTAGGGATATTAAATGGAAATAACCTTATAGGATAACACATTCACGTCTTATGATATTCCAGATAGTTGGGCTCCAGAAACGGGGTCCAGCATCTTGTGATATCAGAGCTTAGGTTTATCCTAGGCTTAGAATGCATAGTGGTATGAATTGTTATACTGTGTGATAACTTGTTTGCATTGTAAGTTGATTGATTGCATTAAGTGACACGCATATCATATATACATGTAGGAAATAGGATTAAAACAAAATGTAAGCTAATCGTTAGTGGTTTAATTGGAGTAAGATGCCACCTCATAGAAGGACATAAGGAGTTTTACAAGGATTAATTGCACCTGACTCTCTGTTAAGAGAGAAGAGTACTGATAAGTCTGTAGCCCCAGGAAATGCTGAGGCTTGTATAGGGCAAGGTAGTAAGCCCGTTCAATCACAGACGCGGGAGTCTCCTTTTCTGCAGGAGCAAGTGCCTACACCATTAGATCCGAGAATGTTTCAGGAATTTGTTTAGGCATTTGTCCAGGCCATGGTCCAGATGCCATAAACTTCTACTTCGGCCCCAACTAAGAAGGAGAAGCAGTTTGACAAGCTGAGAAAGTATGGAGCAGCGGATTTCTATGAGACAACAGATCTAGAAGAAGCTGAGACTTGGTTGAGAAAGATCGAGAGGATATTGGATCAAATGGATTGTGAGGATGATGAGAAAGTTGTGTACATTGCAAGCTTGCTACAAAGAGATACTCTGCATTAGTGGGAGAGTGTGCCAAGGAGTCAATTGAAACCATCAGTGCTCGCATGGAAAGATTTCTTAGCAGTGTATAAGAAGAAGTATTATTCTGAAGTGTATATCCAACAAAAACAAAGGGAATTTCTGAGTCTTACGTAAAGGGAGATGACAATGAGTGAGTATGCGCGCCGGTTTACGCAGCTGTCCTGATATGCAGCTAAGATGATGATGAGTGAGGTGGCTAAGTGTCGTAGATTTGAATCAGGACTGCATTTGGTCATCAAAGAAAAGGTAGTGGTGGATAACTTTTATGATTTCTAGTAGCTAGTTGAAGCAGCGCTAAGGGTCGAGAATGTGGAGAACATCAAGGGTGCACTAAATAGAGTCCTCCTATGGCAGGAAGGAGTGCTAAGACTTTCCCTATGTAGTCTGAGGAGAGAAGCAGCAGTGCAAGTAGATCTAGGTAGTTAAGAACCGTTTCTCAACAAGCCTCAACAGTTGGAGGTAGCAAAAGGGAAGGGAGAGATAAGTCGTCCATCCCCAAATGTGATCACTGCAGGAAACCCTATAGAGGGGAGTGCTACCGATTGACAAGAGTTTGCTTCAACTGTGGGGAAAAAGAGCACATGACTTAAGAGTGCCCTCAGTATGCAAGACTGGAGAAAACTCATATGCAAGCTTTAAAGAGGGCTGAGACTGGGGAACAGAAGACAACAACTGAAATAGGCAGTTCTAATGTGACCAAGAAGGTGAACCTTCCAGGAACCCCCAACTAGAGTATTTGCAATGACACGGGAGGACATAGAAATCGCTCCAAAAGTTGTGACTGATATGGTTATATTATTTGATGATAATATTGTTGTTTTGATTTATATGGGTTTAACCCCTTCGTTTGTTTCATCAAGTAGAACTGTGCTTGGTGGAGAACTGAGCCTATTGGATACTCTGTTGATGGTTAGTACTCCAATCGGCCAGTATATTATTATCAGTCAAGTTTATAGAGATTGTAAAGTACGTATTGGTGGGGAACACTTAGTGGTGGATCTAATGCCAATGAAGATGGGGGGGATTAGATGTGATACTGGGCATGGATACGTTAAAAAAGTATAATGTCCATCTAGCTTGCAAATAGAAGATAGTGGATATCGAATGGGATGAAGGTAGAATGGTAGTGTTTATGGGGGACAGGAAAGCAAGTCCACCTAGAATTATTTCGGCTCTGATAGCAAAGAAGATGATAAGGAAAGGGTGAGAAGCATTTTTGGCCTATGTGGTAGACACGAAGGTAAATAGAGGAAAGTTAGAAGATATTTCTATGGTCATGGAATTCTCAAATGTCTTTCCTGAGGAATTACCAGGATTACCACCCCCTAGGGAAATTGAGTTTCCTATTGAGCTTCTTCCGGGTGCTGCACCAATATTGATTCTGCCTTATAGAATGGCTCTGACGGAATTGAAGAAGCTTAAGGAGCAATTGGAAGAGTTGTTGAAGAAGGGGTATATTAGGCCTAGCTTTTTGCCTTGGGGAGCTCCTGTCCTTTTTGTGAAGAAGAAAGACGAATCGTTAAGAATGTGTGTGGACTACTGAAAGCTCAATCATGTCACTATCAAGAATAGATATCTGCTTCCACACATAGATGATTTGATTGACCAATTGCAAGGGGAAAGGGTCTTTTCTAAGATAGATTTGAGATCAAGTTATCACTGGTTGAGGATAAAGGAGTCTGATGTGTCAAAGACAGCTTTTAGAACACGGTATGGGCACTTTGAGTTCTTAGTTATGCCCTTTGGATTAATTAATGCCCCTACAGCCTTTATGGAATTAATGAATAGAGTCCTCAATCCTTTCTTAGACTAATTTGTCATAGTCTTCATTGATGACATATTGGTTTATTCTCAGAGTGACAAGGAGCATGAGGAACATTTGAGGATTGCCTTGAAGACATTAAGGAAGGAAGACTTACATGCCAAATTCGACAAATGTGACTTTTGGCTAAAGAAAGTGGCATTTCTTGGACACGTGATTTTAGAGCAAGGAGTACATATGGATCTGAGGAAGATAGAAGTGGATGTGAAATGGGAAGCACCTAAGAATTTAGCTGAAGTGAGAAGTTTATTGGGCTTAGCCGAGTATTATAGAAGGTTTGTAGAGGGCTTTCTATGATAGCAGCTCCACTTTCTATATTGACAAAGAAGAATCAGAAGTCTGCGTGGACAGAGGGGTGCTAGAATAGTTTTGAGGAATTGAAGAATAGGCTGACAACTACACCAATTTTGACTTTGCCTTCCAGTAGTGATGGATACATAGTGTATAATGATGCCTCAAGGAAGGGATTAGGGTGTGTGTTGATGTAAGGAGATAAAGTGATTACCTATGCTTCTAGACAGTTGAAACCTTATGAGATGAATTATCCTACACATGACTTGAAGTTAGCTGCTATAATCTTTGCGTTGAAAATATAGAGACACTACTTATATAGAGTCACCACTAAGGTGTTTACAGACCACAAGAGTCTTAAGTATCTGATGAGCTAGAAAGAGTTGAATTTGAGACAGAGAAGATAATCAGAGCTACTAAAAGATTATGACATGATGATAGAATATCATCCAGGGAAAGCTAGTGTAGTAGCGGATGATTGAGTAGAAAATCAACTATGGCACATGTGGAGACAATATACCTTCCTTTGTTAAAGGAATTAGCCAAACTTAGGGTGACATTGAGACAAGCTGAATTTGGGTGTGTATTGGCTAATTTTAGAGTCAGGCCAGTGTTGAAGATTAAGGAACTGCAGAAGTAAGACGAGTATTTGAGCAAGCTTAGAAAAGAGATTAAAAATGGTAAACCTTCTGAAATAGAGGTAAGGAAAAATGGATTGATGGTGATAGGTAACAGACTATGTATTCTGTTGGAGTTATATAAATATAGTGCCTTGGAAAGTAACTCTATTTTAATCTTCTTCAGTTACAGTTTTGTAATGGAAATATTTATTATTAATAAAATAAAAAAGTTTGGTTTTAATGAGCA
>JAOSBO010222980.1:0-14855 GCA_027563915.1 Erythroxylum rotundifolium | reverse complement strand
AGAATCTCACTAGTTGGTGAAGATTCAAGGTAAGTCGATTTTAAATCTCTTAGAGTTTTGAAGGGTTTTTGGTTCAAGAGCTTGGGAAATGTATGGGTTTAAGTATTCTATGGTCAATTTCATAGTTTTGGTTCTATGGGTTTTCAAATTGGAATTCCTATTGAATGAGAACTTGGTTTGTTATAGGAAACCAAGCAAGCCCGATCCAAGGCGAAGAGGAATGACAAGAGTGAGCTTGGGTTATCAAGTGATTTAGGTGGGTGAAATATTTATGGATATTGTGTAATTGGGCAAATTCTTGCCTATTTGTGTGTATGTGTTTTGCATGAAATTGTTATGTTTGAAATTGAAATAATTGTTCATATTTTAAATTGCATGATGCATTGTGATTATGATATACCTTGAAAAAGGTTATAGCATTTGGAATATAATGAAAAGAAGAAAACGCATGAAATATAAGAAAAATGATAAAATGAAAGAAGCACGAAAGTTCAAATTGTGATTGATTAAATTGAGCATAAATTTTTTGGGCTAGAGAAGAACCGTTTTGTAGTCACGTGCACATCGACGTAGAGCCTTCTCCTAGCTGCCCACTTATGGCCCACGAGATCTGAAAATAGACTCGTTTTGTTCACGGAGTAAACTTCGATTTCTCTATTTTATTCAGAGCCAATTGTTTGTTTGCATTTTCGACATGTTAAGTGATGATGCTAATTTTCATCAAGTATGTCCTATGTGAAAGTGAAATATGATTTGGTACGGTGATGGCCGAACAGTGTATACTTATATGAATATATATATGTAATTATGCTTGAATGTGTGGCTCATTGCCAATGGCTATAAGTATTTTAGCCACTGAGCTGTGTAGTTCAATCCCCAATTTTCCCTCCTCAGGTGCAAATCGAGAAGATCAGTGATCCTTGCAAGGCATTCTGAACTTCAAGATAGAAATAAATCTTTTGTAATAAGTTAGTGATTTTGGATGGCTTTATAAGCACATCAACATTGAGCATCCTTATGTATTTTGTTTTAGTTTTGATGCGAATGTTGAAATGTATCAAACTCTCACTGTGTTTAAAAGTGAGAAAGTGAAATTGAATTCCTTTCTAAATATGTTTCTGTTATTTTAAAGATTTGGTTTAATGAAACGTATATGCGCATATTCTTCTCTGTTGAAATTGCCAAGGTTGTTAGTATTAGATTAGCATGTTAAATTGGAGAGATTGTGTACAGACATAAAGGAAAATACAAACGAAGAGTATCGTCTGTGATGACGTCATACACAGACACAAAGGAAAATATAAAAGAAGGGTATCGTCTGTGATGACGTCACACATAGACGCAAAGGAAAGTATAGCAGAAGAGTATCATCTGTGATGACGTTACACATAAACGCAAAGAAAGGCAGACGCAAGGAAAGGTAGACGCAAGACAAAAGAAAGACGATTGGAGGTCAAACCTACACGATAAAAAGTCAAAGATAAACGATAAAACACAGACGATAGGGGATCAAACCCAGACGATAAAAAGTTAAAGACAGACGATAAAACACAGATGATAAAAGGTCAAACACAGATGATAAGATAGTCAAACCCAGACGATGGGTCAATTACAAACGATGGGCCAACCACAGAAGAAGAAGTTAAGAAGTTATACTAATTGACTCGAAGCATGTACATATGCAAATTGTGGACTCACCAACATTATCCTTTGACATATTTAGGCTTGAATGGAGATGAGCCTAGAAAGGGCTAGTCATGAATCCAAGTGGTTGTGTAAAATGTTTAGATATTCGAATGCGATAGTCGGGCTTCAGAAACGGGGTCCGACATGAGCACATACCCTACAGGAATGGCATGTTAGAGCAATCGCATTCACTTACTATGGCGTCATATACATTGCAAGTACTCATAAAACAAAACAACTTATCTCATTTCATTAACAAAACATGTTTACACTGTTATTTCATTACAAAGTGTTCATATATTCACATTACAAAAACCATCTGTCATCACACTGTCTTAAACAAAAGATTCTACATAAAATTAAAACTATACAAAGTACTCTATCTAAAATCCTTACATGATAGCTGACCAGACCTTAGAGCCATATCTCGATCTGAAATGGACAGTTCTAAACTTCAGTTAGCTTGCTCTACTAGCAAGGTCTCCTCCTAATACCTGAAAATCAATGTTGCAATTTTGATAAGTTTTGTGAACTCAGTGAGTGAACCATCATTGATGTGTTCACTCAAAACAGAGCACATATACTATGAATAACATTCAGCTCAACCAAAGTAACGCTTCATTCAGGGCTATAACTCATATTCTACAATTTGTATCATGATAAAAGAAACATTTAAAAATACAATTACTTGTTAAGTCATTCCAGAAGTATATTCTGAATGCATGAATATCATACAATCGTTTTAGAATATAACACTCATTTATCATAATTCTTCATATCACCGTCAAAGTCATAAGCATTTCTCAATATCAACACAATGTAGCTCAACATTCATTTGCAATCAATATCATGAACACATTTAAAGATACAAATGCAAAAGCCAATGAGACTCATTCCATTTTAACTTTTTTGTGATCGAGTGCCTATTTCACTGTCCCGTATCTGTTTTGGATACCGAACTCTTTTCGGTATGGTCCTGTATCTATTGTAGATACCGAGCTCATTAATCATTGAGCCTAAGGCTCTGATGCGCATAACTGAGATTAAAACTCCTTTTCACATTGGCTACTCCGGTCACAACTCCTTTATGTGATCATGCATCATGTAATGGAATAACATAGTTCACATAATATATCATCAATCACTTTCAGTCAATGGGTACATTCAATTTTCACAGTTCATCAGATCTAAGTCCAGCATTTAACAAATAGTTGAGAATTCAATATTCAGTTGAGTATCACTTATTCCATACACATTTATATTCACATTTATTATCGGACCTTAGTTTGACACTCAATAATAATATCAAATAACACTTAGTCAGCCAAATTCACATGCAATGAGCACTTCCAATGCAGTCCCAAATAATGGTCTCCTCAAATAATCAATTGTTCGGAATCAGTAACATCATAATTATATGAATATCAATTCAATATAGAGGAATTAAGTTTAATCAACACAATTTGAATAGAACACATTACCAATCGAAATCTCACATCTAGGTTACCCACTATACATACAATTCCAAAAGAAGCATAAATATTTGAGTATTCACAACTAGGTTAACTCACGATTTACTTCAGATAGCTTATTGCCGAGACGTCTCGGCAATGTTTGGATGTGCTCGATCTATTTGCTCCCTTATAACAGGCAATCACAAATTTACACATTACTTCTTTGCACCGATCACAAAAGTACTCACTTATGCACATATGTATGTGTTATGTGTGATGTATGTTCAATGACAATTCCAGATATATTTCCTAAATTCACATCCCAAGATCATTCACATTTCATAACTCAAATATGTCTAAATTGAACTTAGGTTTACACCGCAATTGAACAAGATTATTCTAAGTTCATCATTTTACCATTCACTACAGTTATTCAAGCATTAAAGATCACCAACATCCATTTTATCAATCATCTTTACTTAATACACAACATTCATCTTCTTGAATCCCTTTAGCCATCATAGGACCCCTTTCATTCTTATATCATCACCAATTTTCCAGTTTTTCCAACTCTGTTTTCAGGTCAGTATTGTATGACAATTATGACGTAGAAAATGGGGTATATAGGCAACACCTTCTTATAAAAAAATGTTCCTATATGTCTTAAGTTTCATACAAAACAAAAATAATTCAATTTGGTTCATGCTTCTATGAGTTATGTTCAAAAAACCACAGACTGTGAATGTTCAAAATTCTGGCTAGTGCATGATTGAAGAATTAATGCACTCCAACTTGTAAAACTCATATTTATCAATTCTGATATCCAAAAATTACAAACTTTATACTAATAGAAAGCTAAGAGAATAAAATGAAACTTTTATAAAGAAATCTTTGTTTGATTCAACCTAAATCAATATAGTTTATTCGATAAAAACAAGATATGATTTCAGCCAAGGGTAGTGCTGCAGCCTATTCCAGAACTCAAATACAAGCTAAATTTCGAAACCCTTAAAGACAAAATCTAAATTCTATTCCTTCACAGAAATTGTATCTATATGTCTCTAGTTTAATCTGAATTAAAAATAGTCCCATTTGGATATCTAGAGATCAAGATATGGATAAAATACTGATGCCTGTTTAGTAGAAACTCTACAGCCAACATATTCTAGCACACCTTAAACAACATTATCATAACTAATCCATCCTTAGACAATCAGAAAAATCTTACTATCAAAGCAAACCATAAAGAACAACATGTTACTTACTTTTTCAGCTCAAAAACTCCTCAATATTCAAGCTAACTGTCCCTCCAAGTAAGCAAGGACAAGGTATATTCCAAGAACAAGATGAAGACAACTAGATTTTGGAGTGGCTAGGTGTAGGATTTTGGGCAAAACTCAAAGTGCTAGGGTTATGTGTGTGTAAGTCGGTGGTAAGGAAGATAGATCGGGTAAATGCAACAAGAACAAAAGTGAAATAGTCTTTCAAATGTGGGAAATTCATGGGTGTAGGTGTATGGTGAGAATTTGGACACTCAGCATGACACTTGTCATTCTAAGATCCAAGCCATATGTCTAATCCTTCAACTATCAATTGTCACTTAATGTTTGGTCCATTTGTCACTCAACTATACCACCACTTGTCAGTCATTTATTCTATCCATTTTTCACCCAATTAGCTAGCCATTTGTCACTCATTTCCAGTGCCATGTGTCACCATTTCATAGGCCTAACTAACCTAAATTTTCATGTATCAATTTGTCTTGCCATTGAACATTTTTCCTAGACTAGATGCATATAACACTTCATCAATCACCCAATTAGAACGATAAATTCCCAATTCACTAATTTTAGTCCATCCAAAACAAAATTCTAGGCACAAACAACACACAATCATGCAATCACGTCATAATTATTTAAAAACTTTCATACCCCAGAATTACTCAATTGAGTGCGTATACTATCTTTGAAATGTGTACAAATACAATTCACGTATGAATGCTAATGTTATGCATGTATATGCAATGCTAGATCTAGGATTTTAACTCTAAGCATGTTTCGGAAACTGGATGTTATAGCGAAAAAACTCATCATCGACAAACCATTGCCTCTGATTCCTCGTCATTTTCTGCTATAGTAGGTTCTTTAGACTCTAATACCAAACTTCTTTCTATCTCCTTAAAGCTCCAAACTTTAGAAATACCCAGTTAGGAGACCCCAAAATATAGGAAAAGGAAGATTGTTGCTATGTTGTCTGTAGATTATCCCGATTCCTCTTCAAATGACAAAGAAGAAACAATCAGAAAATAATATCCTTCTGACTCAGAAGAACAAGAAGAAGAAGAAAAAGGAAAAGAAAAGAAGAAAAAAGTGAAGAAGAAGAACAAACTTTCAGTAAGGAGGAGTTTATAAAACAATGAGATTCCATATACCTATTCTCTCCTTTCCCATTCCTACTCCAAAAGTTTCCACAAATCCTAAACCTAGTCACAAAGAGAAGAAAGTGTCTGAAGTGCACTAGGCAATAAATGAGAAAGTTCAGATGATGAACCTTCTCAGTTGGAAAGAAGACCACTGACTAGAGGAAATGTTACAAAGCAAGCCCCATAAAAAGAAACTACTGAGGAAAAACAAAAGAAAAAGAAGAATCAAAGAAAAGTGAAAAGGTAGAAATAATAAAAGGAAAAGAGCCTTTGTCCGAAGAAAATATTGAGGATGTCATTACAAGGAATGAGTTATTCCTCGAAGAGGCTTTATTCGATGAAAGCCCTAAGGCCAAAAGAACAAAATTGAAGAAATTAGCCATTGTTCATAAGGGAGACGTTTTAGCACCAATGAAGTTATTCCAGTCAATAGAGGCTAAAGCAAGATACAAGATGCACTACAAGAAGAGAAAGGTGGTAGTTGGATGCATCTTGCCTCCCCATCTATTCAATGATATAGGTATTCTCGTCACTCCCTTTCGTGCAGTTGGTTGGGAGAATTTCTTAAGCTTGGACGAAACTGTGTGTGATGAGCTGGTAAAATATTTTTACACATATATGAGAAAGGAAGAAATTAATAGGAAGATGGCAGTTATCCCTTAGGTATGCGATTGTGAGATTCTGGTTACAAAAGAAATCTTAGGAAATATTTTGGGTGTAATTCCTTAATATAAGATAGACCTTCCTTGTCATAAGTAGGGTATTGCTGACATTGATCTAAAAGAAGTAGTGAACTTCATTTGTATGAATACTAAAAACGCCCATGAAGGGAAACCCTGATGTAGACACTTGGATCTTTTGCTAAGATACCTTGTATCCATTTCAGCTACCTCCATTTTTCCAAAGATTAGTTCAGTAGGGTGGTGTAGTCTCCTGGACATGTATATGGTTTATAATTTGTTAAAGGGCAATAAAATGAATCTCCTGGCAATGATCCTAAAGTTCATGGTAGATAAGGGAAGTTATAAGAACAAACTGGTGGTCTACCTTATGGAATGATGTTAACTAAGATTTTTACACATTTTGGAGTGTCATTTGATAACCTGAATTAGTATGAATGAACAAAGTTTCATCCTTCGATCCCTTAACAATTTGATTACAAGATGAAAGATAACCTGTAAGTTGAAAAGAAGTCAAAAAAGTTGAAGGTATCTTAATTCCAACCCCCAAAAAAAGTCAACCTCTTCTCTACTCTAAAGCACGAATGTCCTGATCTTGCAACAACTGAGGGATAGTCGCTCTAATCAGGATCAAATTCTTGAACAAATTAATAACATCCAAAACCAAGTCCTGGATTTGTAAATTTTTTTAGGAAAACTCTTCATTGACTATGTCAATTGATTTTCATTCTCATCATATTTCATTTTGTTTTATTTCACTCCTCCTTATACTCTCTCTCTCTCTTTTTTTCTATAATGACAAAGGGGGAGAGTTTATGTTGATATAATTTTTGCATATGTGATGATACATTTCTTAATGCTGCCTTGATTATATATGTAATTGTTTCTACTGTTAAACTTGTGAAAATCTGTGATATGTAAACACTTGGTGCCTTTGTTAAGAGACATGCTCCTTCTAATTATGTCTAAACATATAAAAGTCACATATATCTTTTGAAATCATCTTTATCTCTTTGAATTTTAAAAAATCTATCTATTATTGATTCTCATCATAAAAAAGAGAGAGATTGTTAGCTCAAGGCTTATATTTAACAATTTTGATAATAACTATATAATATTTCAAAATTCAAATTGGATTTATTTCTAGTAATGAATAGTTGATGAAATTGACTATTTAAAGAAGAACAACAACACTTGTGAAGAAATCAACATACACAGACTTTCGAAAAATTTAAGCAGCATCTATCTTCTTGATAGTCATCTAATTCTTATTGTGCCTTATAAAGTAAAATCACTCTATCATAAGAGAAATTGTTATTTGAGAACTTATTTTTTATCTGCATCTTATTTTTCTGTGACAATTAAATGCAGATAGTGTTTCCATACCAAACCAAGCCCACGGAGATTGTTTCAAACCATATAGTAAGCGATGGTGTTTACATACCAAACTAGAGTCCCCCTGAGTAACAAAGCCTAGTGGTTGCTTCATATAGATTTCCTCCTCAAGCTTGCCATATAAAAAGGCATTCTTAATGTTCAACTAATGTAAGGGCTAGTGCCGCATAATATCCATAGATAGAAACAGTCGAACATAAGACATTTTGGCAATAAGAGAAAATGTTTCACCATAATCCAACCCACAAATTTGAGTATATCCCTTTGCCACTAAATGAGCCTTATAATGATTAACTGTACCATTTGGACCAACCTTAATAGTATAAACCCAACAACATACGATAGTAGAATGATACCAAATCCCTAGTACCTTTATCAAGTAAAGCAGTCATCTTTTCTACCATTGCTTATCGCCACCTAGAATTTGAAAGTGCCTCACCAATAGTTTTAGGGACATAAACGAAACATAAAGAAGACATGAAAGCAAAATAGGGTGAAGAGAAGCGAGCATAACTCAGAAAATTGTAAACGGGATGAGGGTTACAAATAAATCGTGTACCTTTTTGAAGAGCAATAGGAAACTAATCAGCAACAAGTAAGGCATCAGTTAGTTGAGATGTTGAGGCAGGTTATGAGTTAGAGACGTCATCTGGTGCAGAAGGAGCAATGGTCTTAGAAGTAGTATGTAGATTCGGACTAAGAGAAGAGTCGATGTCTACTGAAGGATGAGATAGAGGACGACAATGATATACTTGCAATGGTGCAGAAGGTAGAATAGTTTCATATGATTGAATAGGCACAAGAGGAGGAATAAGAAGATTTTCAGACATCGAGTGACTCTCACAAGAATAAGAAGAAAAGAATGGAGATGTCTTAAAGAATGTAACATTAGCAGAAATAAAGTAACGCTGAGTAGCTGGATAATAACACTTATAACCTTTTTGAAGAAGGGAGTAATAAAGGAAAATGCACTTAATGGAACATGCAGAGAGTTTATCTAGACCAGGGACAAAGTTATGTACAAAACAAGTGCAACCAAAAAACTCAAAGAGGAAGAAGATGTAATGGCCGATCAGGAAACAAGATAGAATAAGGAATCTTATGCTGTAAAATAGAAGAAGGCATCTGATTAATCAAGTAACATTAAGTGAGAATGACATCAGCCCAAAAACAAAAGGGAACCAGATGATGTAAGAGAAGGGTGCGGGTAGTTTCAACAAGATGTTTATTTTTATGCTCAGTAATCCCATCCTATTTTGGTGTATTAAATTGGGTCTAAATTTTAGCGACAAAGATTTAAAGATGGAAAACAATTTTGAACTACTTTTCATTAAAAACAATCAAGTGCAACAAGAGTAATCATCAATAAAGGTTACAAAATATTGAAAGCTTAAAACTGAGTTGACACAACAAGGACCCAAACATCATAATGAACTATCTCAAATGGGGACGGAGCTTGATTATTGACCCGCTTTGGAAATGAAGTTCGAGATTGTTTTCCAAGCTAATATGACTCAGTTAAAAATGACAAATTAGATAGACTAAGAACAAGCTTCTAAAGCTTCACCAAACTTGGATGACCCGAACAGATGTGAAGGAAAGCTATGGACTCGATAGCAGTGCAAGTAACGGAAGGACTGATGTGATAAAGGCCTTGTGAATCATGCCTTCTGCCAATCATCTGTCCTGTACTTCAGTCCCAAATAAATACAGAATCACAATTAAATATGATAGAACAATTCAAGGCACGTGTAAGTTTACTAATAAAAACCAAATTAAATGGACAGTGACGAATATAAAGGATAAACTTTAAAGTCAAAGAGGGAAGAGTATGAGCACGACCTACAGCTTTAGCAATTGTTTTGGATCCATTAGCTAAAGTAATAGAAGGTAAAGAAATGGCAGTAGCAAATTGTGAAAACATATGAGGGTCTGATCTACCTAAATCAAGGACCCATGTTCCTCAGGAAGATGACTTAGAAAGGCACACAACTAAATTACCAGTATGAGCAACATTGACTACAAATGAAGAGGCTGCACATGAAGAGGATTGCTTGAACTTAAGGTACTCTTCCTAATCAGCACTGGTAAGAGCTAAGGATGCCAATGACTAAACATCATACTGAGAATCTTCAGAATGAGCAACATTGGCCCGAGGAGGATGATTATGTAGCTTGTAATACTTCTCCTTCGTATGGCCCCAGTTATGACAATATTTACACTTGGGGCGATTACGCCAATTATCCCCACAATCATCCTTCTATTTACCTCGACCACAATTTTGAGCTTGAGAAGCTAAGACTGAATTCTCACTAGTAGAACCACTCGATATTGTAGGAATTAGGGAGACACGAAGAAGGAGGGCAAAAACATCGTCCATAGTGGGCACAAAAGGACTAACAGGAATTGATCACAAATCAGAGCAAGTATAGGGCCTACAGTGGCAAAGGTACAAACCACAAAGAAATTATCCCTCTAAGGTAGATCCTCCGATGCAATCTATCCCATAGGTAAAAGAGAATTATACTCAAATTTGATAGATGCCATCCGACCAAGAAACTCTAGAAGAAGTGTCATACCTTGCTGCCGCAAATTAATCAATTAAGACACAACAGAATATAGGTGTTGATGTCGTTAGTATAAAGAGTTTTCGTTTGATTCCAAAAGTCATAGCAATTTGTATAATTGGAATAAATTGGGCAAAGAGAAGGTTAACCGATTGCCATAAGAGATTACACAACAAGGCATCAGTTCTTAGCTATGCTTCTTTGTCTATTTTCACATCTTCAGGTTTGGTGGTCAAATGATCTTTCAAGCCTTGACCCATACACCATAATTCAACACTCCTTGAACAAGAGACATAGTTAAAGCTTCGCATTAACTTATTCGTAACAATTGTCGGAGACGGAGAGAACATGCTCAAAAAAGGACCTGACTTGTTTGATGAATCAACACCTGATATGTTTAGACTAAAGGCAGCTCTAATAAGAATCTAAAGTAAGTGGAACTTGTAGAAAACTATGCAAAATATGTGTGGAAGCTAATTGGAATGAGCATGATGGAGTGTGCGGTTGCAGATGGTGGCTAGATTTTAGGGATAGACCTACCAGGACCTCTTAATTCCAATGGTGCGGTCAATGACTTCAACCGGTCATTGGTTTGGTAGGATTAGGCTCTGAAAGGTGAGACAATAGTAGTGAACTCCGGTGGTAAATGGTGACGATTCCGACAGCAACACTTCATGGTTAGATTGACATAAGGATTTCGAACATGATGGTGTGGTCAGTTTTTCAAACAACCATTAAAACAAAAAGGGAACAAACCTAAGATGGTGTCAGAGGAGAGAGAAAAATGGTTTTCCAGTTGCTAGTGAGAGAGACATTTAGGGTTTTCTCAACTAGGCTTTGATACCATGTAAAAGTTAGAGAAAGAGATTCTATATGTTTTACTAGGCTCATTGTACAATATATATATAGTAACTATATGGGCCCTGACAAATTAAAACCTAGTGTTAAACCTAACCAATACAAATAAGCTATATATACAATATATACGATTCAACAATAGAAAATGGTAAACTCAGCTACAACATGGGTGTGTTTTTAAACTGCATTCTAGTGGTTTAAGAGATGAGAATTCTCAAGGTAGTGGCACTTTTGGATAGGAGGTAGTGGCCCTTTGTTGGGTTGAATTGCAGACCTGATAATCTCTTAAAAGTGCCAAGAGCTTTCATATACCTTTGAAAGGAGTCCATTTTTTCCCTACAAAATAAAAAGAGATCATTTGCAAAACAAGGTTAGTCAGTCCAATTTTCTTGCATCTTGTATGATTCTTGAATTTGGAGTTATTGAGCACTTCATGCTTGATGAGTGAGTTGAGAGTCTCCATGCAAAGAATGAAGAGGTAGGGAGATAGGGGATCCCTCTATTTGAGACCTTTTGCAGCCTTAAAGAATTTGGTAGGAGTGTCATTGATCAATATTGGCAAAGAAGTAGATGTTATGCATTCTTTTAACCAGTAAGTGAATATGTCTGGAAACTCGTAGGCCTTCAACATTGTCCATAAGAAGTAATAGCTCACAGTGTCAAAAGCTTCGTGAAAGTCTATTTTGATTGTACAATTTGGAGAGTAACGGGATCTAGAGTGACCATTTAGGAGCTCTTGCACTATGAGGATTTGATTGTCACTGATCAGTGGGAATAGGGCTTTCTTCAATCTAGTGGATAGAATTTTGGAGATAATTTTGTAAAGGAAATTTGCATAGGGGATTGGGCTGAACTCACGAAAGTCTGTGGGGTTAGAGCATTTAGGAATCAAGAAAACAAAGGTTCTATTGATCTCCTTTAGAAGAATCCCCTTAGAGAAGAACTTATGGACTGCTTGTGTAATAAAATGTCCAATGGCGTTCCATGATTTTTGAAAGAAGAAGCCATTAAGATCATCAAGGCTTGGAGCTTTAGAACCATCCTTTCCAAATACTGCAGTTTCTCTTTTAGTGTTGTCCATAGGCTTAATAAGAGAATCAAAATCTAGAGATGAGATTTGTGTAAGTGAGAATTGCCTTAGATCTTAGAGTGTAGTAGTAGAGGGACTAGGGGTACTAAGTAGGTCTTCAAAGTATTTGATTGCTTCCTCTTGGATTTCCTAATGTGTCTAAAGTACTGAGCCTTCTTTGGAAGTTATGGAATTTATTTTGTTGCAATTTTCCTTGCAAGAATTAAGTTGAAAAAGAAGCTAATATAGTAATCCCTATCCTTTAACTAGCTCTGTTTAACTCGTTATTGTAAGAGAGAATTATAACTTTGTATGGCCTAAATGAACTAAGATAACAACAATTTTTCTTTGTCCAACAATAAGTGATTAGTAGGATTTTTAACAAATCTAGATTATATGTCTTAAAGTCCAAGTTTATAAGAGTTAATTGCAGAAGCTGTGGGTCTTTGTAAGGAATTCAGTACTTTCATTTCTTGCTTATTGATCTTCAATTTTTGAACACAATAGAATTCTTTGGTCTCTTGAAAAAAAATGTTCTACCCTTTTTCTACATGCTCAGAGAACCCCTATACATTCACTAGGTAATTGTTAAATCGAAAAGGATGATGTTTAAAACTTTCTGGAATAAGTTGTCAACAATAGTTGGGGTGTGATTGACTAGGGCGCGATCCAATTTCTTCTTAATATACCAATCAAAATTTTGTTTGATGGACTAGGTGAAGGTGTGTCCAATGTACTTAAGATCAGTCACTCCTAGTTCCTCTACACATTCTTTTAAATCAACTATGTAGTTCTTTATATTGTAATGCCCTTATGCTTTAGATGTGTATAAGATTGAATTAAAATCTCCACAGATAAGCTACAGATTGGAGATGCTTTTGTTGATAGATTTAAGATTGGTCCATAAACATCTTCTCTGAAATTTTAAGTTGCTTGGATATATAAATGATAAGGTCGAACTGATATGCTCCTACATAAAAAGTAGATTAAGATGCATAGCTTGTTCGATCAAATCCAATAAGTCTACCTTGAGTTCATCCTACCAAGAGCTTGATGGTTATGATTTGTAAACATGTTCCAATGGGAACCAAAAATCTCCAACTTGGTTAGATTTTCTATTCTGATTTTGGTTTCGAGTAATCCAATGATGAGAGGTTTCTTCTCCAAAACAAAGTCCCTTAAAGCTAAAAGCTTAGTGGGACAATTTATTCCTTTAAAATGTCATATGATGATACATATATTAAAAGATTTGGAATATGGAGCCTTTCCTTTTGCCGCTTTTGGATCTCCTTCTCTCCA
Source organism: Erythroxylum rotundifolium (assembly GCA_027563915.1). Lineage (NCBI taxonomy): Eukaryota > Viridiplantae > Streptophyta > Magnoliopsida > Malpighiales > Erythroxylaceae > Erythroxylum > Erythroxylum rotundifolium. Next base: position 1,425 of record JAOSBO010222980.1, on the reverse strand, counting down.
CAGTATGGAATTTGACATTTTCTTCACCCTCTTTGATACCTTTAGTACCAATAGGGTTGTAAGGAAATATGAGGTATTAAGGATATTAATGCTCACAATTGGCAACTACTCTGTAGAGTTGTTTAGATTTTCTAAAGTAGCTGTCATGGCTATAGGTTTAGGAGTTCTAACATATTTGTAATTGTTACAACTGATTTTTCTAAAATTTCCTTTTCTGCTTTATGTCATATATTGTGATCCTTAAGTAACTGATTGTGTGCTTCATTACAATCTTTCTGCAACTCATTGCTTTCAACATCTATATTGACAGATATTATGGAAGGCTCGGGGATTAGCAATACATCAATACCCTCCTATGTGGCTATTATTTATGTATTTGTGATAAAAGGATAAGGATTCTCCATGGATGCTTGAGGTTGAGACTCATCTGCAGGCCCCCATGAGTTTTTGATAGCTACCTTTTTTTAAAAGGTTTTTCTAGTGGGTTTCCAAGTCTTGTTTTGGTTTTTAAAAGGCGGCTTCCAGTGGTAAGCAATGGCTATAGTGTCTACCTATAGTTTGTCATCTTCTCCTAGTCTCATGATTACGATTTCATCAGGGAGCTCCTTTAAAAGATCCACATTGATGCAAATCCTACCATAACCTATGCACTTTTTCTTTGTAGTGTGTTCATCCATACACAGTGCTTGACCAATATAGCTCACTAATGAACTTAAACTTTGGGTTGTCCAGTACTCAAGGGGACATTGTGGAAGTTAATAAAAAGTGGGATACTTTGGATTTTAAGGGTTTCTAGTTTTAAGCTTGGCTACCAAGTTTGTAGGAAGATAGGATAATTATCAAGGTGCCATAGGCCTTCTTCCAAGATTTTTTGAGCTTTTGAAGTGAAAGAGAAGGTGAAAATGATCAAGTTATCTTCAGAGAGTAAGACATCCATCAGTCTTCAAGTTTTTCAAGGTTTGTTGGCCCATTGAGATACCAAGGGAAAGGGTGGTTGTTTGTTAAAGAAGAAACTAACAATGGTGGATTCCCAACTTCGTGCTCCTTCCTTCAAGACTTCAGGATCATGGCAAACAACTAATTTTCCATCCATTTCCATGAGTGGTGAATAGGCCAAGATTATGGGGGTTTGTTCCCCAACTTCCAAGATTTCCAATAGGAGCAGTGGAAGAAGATGGTATGTCTGGAGCATTGAGAATGGGAGTAGTGGTGAAGGTAGGGGTGGGAAGGTGAGAGGGTAAAGGTGGAAAATCAGATGAGGGTGAAGTTGTGTGGTTCATCATGAGGGCTGAAGCATGAAATAGGAAAGTTGTAGCTTTTAACGTTGGTCCGTCAAAAAACTGTTGTGAAAAAATATTAAGGAAAAGAGGTCAGAATGTGGTGAGGTATGAGAAAGTCTTAAGTTAACCTTGGTGGAGAAGTGGT
>JAOSBO010222925.1:0-14860 GCA_027563915.1 Erythroxylum rotundifolium | reverse complement strand
GTTTACTTTTTTATACATGTCTCCTTTAATATTATTTATAATATATATTCAATTATATTTCATATATATGTATATATATATGTGTATATATTTCATGAATATTATTATCATAAATATTTTCATCTTTTTGACAAACATTATCAATCGATACATTAAAAATGTTAATGTTATCTGCATCATTCAGGTATTCAAATATGGATAGAAATGCTAAAAGGCGTCAAAAATATGCTGAAATGGCAAATGGTAAAAAACAAGAATTGTTACGACGACGTAGAGAAACTTGATCTGCAAAAAAGAGAAGTTCTACTTTACCTACACTTCGCCAAACAATTACTCATCAACATAACGATTCTTTTGTTAATACCGAACCTTCCAGTACCAGTCAACTTCTCATTCGTTAACCCTATAATCAACAAATACATTATCAATCTATTGATTTTCGTGTTGATCATATTAACGAAGGTATCTTTTTTTACGTATATTAAAACTATTTTCAATCTGACTACTCCACAAAGTGATACTGTTCTTTTTATATGTTTGAAGGAATAAATCGTCGTACCTCTTCTTTTGAAGTTAGCAGTCTTGCAAAATTTACCTATTGAGCCTTAACAGCTCCGCTTTGCTCCAAACTGTGAACATTGTCATGCAAAATGATTTTATCTTGAACCTCCATCATTTTGTTGTTCGTCCGGACAAATTTTGATTGTTTCTCCTCAAATGCCTCATGCTTTAAAATCTTTATTTTTAAACAATGACAAAGAATCGGAACATTTCAGAAAAAATGTTCGTACAAACAATAACAATCTAGCTTTTACTTCCTATGGAGCTAGATATGATCTCGACCTTATAAAAAACAAAAAGGGAGTTTATACATTCCGTGTTCAAGGACAAGTTTTTCATTTCCTTGACAGTTTACTGCCAACAGGTAATAAGGTATCTGGAATCCAGCTTTATTTCTTTGATACTGATGAAGAACTAAAAAAAAGGATTGACAGTTGTGATAAACTTCGTGAAAATACATTGAAGCTGATTATGACAATTCTTCAAGATAACCCTTATGCCAAGTTCTTTCGAAGTCTTAAAGATATTTCTTCACTTGAAAATCATGAAATTGTTCTCAGATGTTATCCTGAGCTTGATCAACGTGTTTATAATCTTCCTACTGCATCACAACTAGCTGCTATATGGACTGAAGCTGATGATGAACAATATGATAAATCTCCCCACATCCAAGTCTACACTCACTTGAGTCTAAGTTATAGAATTCAATCTTACTATGCGTGTTATGACCCGCTTCAATATCCACTTTTATTTCCTCATGGTGAATCTGGATGGTATCATGGCATTAAGCGGTTAATTCCACACAGAAACAGAACCGATGTTTTAAATGAAAGAGCCAATGTTTCTCTCCACTCTTTTATTGATCCATCTGAATTATTCGCTCTCGAAAACATAGGTAATTTGTCTTCTTATTTTCTTGTTTTCCAAATATTATTTAATTACACAGTTTTATTTATCAATATTATTTTTATTGTTACTAGCTGCTGAAGAAGCACACTCAGAACGTGGTTTAGTATCTGCTAGAGAATATTATTGCTATCGACTTCAAATGAGAAGTTATGACGAATCCATACTCCTCCATAGCTTAAGACTACTTCAGCAATTCGTTGTTGGTATTTATATAAAGATTGAAACATCTCGACTTGATTTCCATGGAAAAAAACAAAATCAGATATGAACAGAAATTTTACAAAGTGTTTTAGATAGCATTAACGTTGGTCAAATTGAAGGTTCTAGAATTGGCCGTCGAATTGTCCTCCTAGCTTCATTTATCGGCGATCCAAGGGACATGAAACGACGTTATCTTGATGCAATGGCTTTAGTACAACAATATGGTAAACTAGATATTTTCCTCACTATCACTTGCAACCCTATGTGGAAAGAAATACAAGACAATCTTAAATTTCATGAAAAGGCACAAGATAGACCTGATTTATTGGCTAGAGTATTCAGAGCCAAATTTGAAATTCTAAAAAATGAGTTGATAAAAAAAACAAATATTTACAGATGCCGCCGCATTTGTTTACGTTATTGAGTTTCAAAAGCGTGGATTCCCTCATGCTCATTTACTGCTGATACTTAAACCACATTTTAAGTTGCTTAATCCAGATTCCTATGATCAAATCATATCTACTGAAATACCTAATCCCGATCAAAATTCTAGGTTATATTCTCTTGTCATTAAGCATATGTCCACGGTTCTTATGGTTTTATAAACAAAGCTTGTCCTTGCAAGAGAAATGGTATATGCAAAAACCATTATCCTAAAAAATTTACTCCTTTCACTGTTCATGGTGAAGACAATTATCCGTGCTATAGACAAAGAGATGATGGAAGAAAAGCAAAAAATTTGCAAACATGAGGATGATAATAGGTGGGTGGTTCCTCATAATTCATACCTTTTAATGCTATTTGATTGTCACATTAATGTTGAAATATGCTCAACTGTGAAGTTTGTTAAATACTTATACAACTATGTATTCAAGGGCCATGACCTTGTGAACTTTAGCGTCACCGATCAAGAGAACACAAATAATATTGATGAAATCAGTAATTTCTAAGAAGGCCGTTGGATTTCACCCCCCGAAGCTTTATGGCGCATATATGAATTTCGTCTAGTAGTAATTAATCCATCAGTTTATATACTGCAAGTTCACCTCCCAGATCAACAGTCTATTTCCTTCGAAAAAAATGCTAATTTGTCTTATTTGTTAAGAAATATCGACTTCTCAAAAACAATGCTTACCAAATTTTTCAAGATGAATTTGACAAATCAAAAGGCTGCGGAGATGAAATGTCTGTATAAAGATTTCCCAGAACATTTTGTTTGGAATCGAAAAACAAAAACATGGCCAGAAAGACGCCGAAGAAAAGTAATAAAAAGATTAGTTACTGTTGACTCTCGAGAAGGAGAAAGGTATTACTTGAGATTATTACTCACAGATGTTAAAAGACCAACATCATTTGATGACTTGTTAACTGTTAATGAGATTAACTATTTCAAAGAAGTTGCACTACAATTAGGATTGCTAGCATCTGATTCTTACATAGAACAAACACTTGAGGAATCTGTCATCTTTCAAATGCCAGCATCCCTCAGACTTTTATTTGCTACACTCTTGTTCTATTGTTCACCAACAAATCCTAAACAGCTCTGGGAAACTTTCAAGGATGACCTTTATTCCGACTACCTGTATGCTTCTTCTTCCTGTAATACGTATACATCTAATGACATTACAAAAATGGCCCTTCAAGATATTAATAAATCTCTAGAACAAATGGGAAAAAGTTTAGCCGATTATCACTTTACTGATCATCGGTTTCATGTTGATTATCATCAACAACAAACTAAGGAAGTACAAAGTGAGATGAATATATGATTGGTCCAGAAGACCTATTGTTACAATCAAGATTGAACAATAAGCAAAAGCACATATTTGATTTAATAATGAATTCAGTTTTGACTTGAGCCAATGCAAGTTATTTTATTAACGGTCCAGGTGGAACTGGAAAAACTTTCTTATATCGAGCTCTTCTTGGAAATTTATGATCATAAGGGCATATTGCAATTGTTGTCTCCACATCGGGCGTTGTAGCCTCAATCCTTCCAGGTGGTAGGACAGCCGACTCAAGATTTAAAATCTCACTTGATTTCTTAAAATAAAAAATTTGTCAATTAAGCAAACAAAGTAGTGTTGCAAAATTGGTATTTGAATCTAGCCTTATCTTATAGGACGAGGCTTCCATAGCAAAACGAGAAGCCATCGAAGCATTTCAAGATTTACTTCAAGATATAATGGACTTTGATCAACCTTTTGGAGAAAAAATTGTTGTATTTGGTGGAGAATTTCGTCAAACATTGTCAGTTATTGACCAAGCGACAAAACAACAACTCATTGATTCAAGTCTTCTAAATTCACATCTTTGGCCGCACATGTCTAAATTCCTTTGACGATAAATATGAGAGCTGTGTCAAATCCAAATTTTTCTGATTTTTTTTACGAGTTAAAGAAGGCACTGATCCAATGGATGAACGAGATCAAATATGCTTGCCAAAAGAATTGATTATTCCTTATGACAACAAGGATGAATCTCTTAATATATTAATATTTTTTTCATTATATATTTTACTATCCTTTTTTATAATTGCTATTACATTTTTCTAATATACCATTATCCTCACTAGGTTATTGGAAAATGTCTTCCCTAACCTAAGCTTATATTCATCTGATCCATATCAAATGATAAACAGATGTATGCTATGTCCAACAAACAATTGTGTTGATGAAATTAATGACATTATGATTCAAAAATTGGCAGGAAATATGCATTCATATATGAGTTTTGACAAGACAATTGACCAAAGACATCAAACTGATTATCAAGATTTTCTCAATTCTTTAAATCCTAAAGGCCTACCTCCACATAAACTCTTGCTCAAAGAAGGCTCTCCAATTATGCTTCTCAGAAATTTAAATCCAACTGAGGGATTATGCAATGGAACAAGGTTGATATGTAGACAATTAAAAGATCATACAAGTTCTGTTTAAATTGTATTTGGACCTCACAAAGGAAAATTCATTTTTATACCTAAAATTCCTTTACAATCTTCAAAGAACCAAAAAAATGGAATTCCCTTCGTCAGAACACAATTTCCAATTCATCTATGTTTTGCAATGACCATAAACAAATCTTAAAGTCAAACACTTGATCATGTAGGAATTTATCTCCATCAACCTGTATTCTCGCATGGACAACTATATGTGGCTCTATCAAGAGCTCGAACTCCTGATTCGGTTAAAATTCTTATTATTCCTAGAACTTTTGAATCTTCAAACTTTGTTCAAAAAACAAAAAATATTGTTTTCCGTGAAATTTTTCAATTAGTCAAATTATAAAAGATAAAATTTTTTTAAAGGTATGTTACTTGTTTCTTTTATTGCTTCATATAATTTCATTTCAAGTAAAAAATTCTTTCTATTCACTTATCCATTTAAAATATTCTTTCAGTATGGAAAACTGTTTATTGATTAAGGATATTTTACTTGGAGCTTAATGGTGGTCTTGTGAAATAATAGTGTAAGAAAAACAACATATCATCAGTTTGCCTGCTACACCATCAAAAAGACAAAAGTTTATCTTCTGTGATTCTGAGGTATATCATTTACACTTTCTTCCTTTTACATTTTTTAAACTCAACTACTAATAATTTCCTTATTATTAACAGGGATCACAAGTTGAGGGTATCCTGTGATTCTGAGGTATATCATTTACACTTTCTTCCTTTTACATTTTTAAACTCAACTACTAATAACTTCCTTATTATTAACAGGGATCACAAGTTGAGGGTATCACATTCAACAATGATATCCAAAGAATTAGCAACATCTTACAGCTATGTAAGAAATATATTATTTCTGATGCGATTGTGAAATCGATTCCACCTCAATACCAAACCGAAAATTTGAAAATAAACAGTGGATTATTACAAGCCGCACTATCATCGAGCCTATGCTAGAAAATGAAACAATCATCCCTATCAAATTCTGCTTTACACCTTTCAAGAATCTCATGGACTGTGTTAATGACAAGGAAAAATCAGTTGGTTAGATCCTTAATATATTTCTTCATACAATGTTGACAAATTTTTTTATTGTAACTAATTATATTTATCTTTATCACATGATAGATATTTTAGCCATCGCTATTGAAGTGTTAGATAGAAAAAAAATCGTCAAAGATGGAAGAACTTCAACTGTGCAGAAATTTGTTATCACCAACAAAGAGTAATTTTAATTCTCTATCATTCTTTATATTTTCCATGAAACTAAGAAACATTTTTTGTTTTTCTAACATCTCTTTTTTTATTAGGCACCAAACGATCATACTATCACTGTGGAATGCTTTTGTTGATAATGAGGGCCAACGCATTACTGAATCCCTTTACTCTTATCCAGTTATTGCCTGTAAAAGACTAAAAGTCAACTTCTATAACGATAATTTTCCTTCCTCATAATATTACCTATTATTATTTACCTTTTTATTTTATCTCAAAGTTACAATTTAAAATGTTAGATGTTGCATTATCGATGTGGTTCGACTCAACAATCCTCGTTGATCCACCAATACATGAAGTTACAGATCTTAAATATTGGTAATTCACTATGTTACCAACAACATCTTTACTCCAATGATCTATATCAAATTGTACATCTTTGATTCAACTGTCGATGACATTATGTCAAAATTTTTAAAATTCTAATCCTTTCATATTTATAAATATTATGTTACAAATTATATAGAAAATTTTTAAAATTTTTATTTTTCATCTTTATAATTATTATGTTACAGGGTGCGACGAAATAATAAGGAAATTAAAAACCTTATTAGCTAACAATCTTACCTCAAATATAATCCTGATATATCTTTTGGATCTCATCAAAAAATCACCAAAATCAAGTTTTTAGATTTGGCCCCCAAGGTAATTACATTTACATATTCTTATCCAATATTTCATTTCAAACTTTTTTCCCAAAATCTTGTTATCGGTTTTTTCCAGATATCATGGATTCAAGGTCAAATTTCCTTTCAACACATATTAAAAAAATATTGGTATATAGCATGCAAGAAATGCTTTCACTCTACAGCTATTGCATATAGAGTTCTATTCACTTGTAATTCTTGCAGAGAAAAACTAACGACTGAACCACGATTTCCACATTCTATTTTCAATCTTCAATTTACTGCTTTTTCCTTCCCATATGAATTTTGAAATTTGTACATCGGTTTTTTACCTACATGTCACAGGTGTGACTTTTTCGCTCACACTCATCACCTTTTTACTTACATCTGTTCTACTGTTCATATAAAATCTTTCTTTGTTTCTATTCTAATTTTTTGTATAGGTGTCGATATGTCATAAATTTGACCGATAAAACAGGACCTATCATAGCTTTCATTTTTGGCGACCTAGCTGAAAAACTTTTAAATTTCACCGCCCTTGAAGCTATGTAATATTCCAATGAGGTTATATTTTTCCCTTTATCTTTCTTCTACACTTCCAATTTAATATGCCAGCAATTATCTTTGTATAGTTATTTCGCCGACAGTTGACATTTTTGGATTTGCATAATAAGAACATTGATCTCCCTTTAGAGAAGGTACACACAGAATTGAAAAGCGATACATTTCTTCCCTTTAGAGAAGGTACACATAGAATTGAAAAGCGATACATTTCTTCTCCATGTGAAACCAGCAAACATTCAATCATCAGATGCAATGCAACGATTTACTCTTATTTACTACTGCAAAATTGATGCTCATGAACTAGAAAAGCCTTTGTTTTTTCCCGCAAAAGATGACCAACTTTCAACTGATGATCAATATGAAAATGCTCAAATTACACCTCTAACTATCTTAGGTCTTTTTTATTTGTCCTTATTTTTTATTTCATCTTTAACATAATCATTTATTATTTATGTACCTACCATTTTCTTTTTTATAATCTAACCTTATATCACCTACCTGATATACTTTGATTGCTTATATCTTCATAGCATATTCCTGAATCTTCTTCATCAGTTAGACAATGCCTAAATAAAAGATTCAGCCATGCTGAAAATAGTTCACGGTCACAAATAGATATGCCAATCAGCAATATTGAATCTACGCCACAATCAAATGCAGACAATCATCACAATAACCAAAAACCCAAATTTTCATAAACTTTTCCTGTTAGAACAAGCTGATAAAATGCCTATTGTACCTTTTGTCCTTTCACTTCATATCATCTTAAACTTGGGTATTCTGGTGTTTTAAATGAATTCAGATGGTATAGGATACATATAATCCTCTATTATTCTCGTATCCCATGTAAATATACAAATATATGCCTGTGTAACTTAGATATAATGATCCATCTTTGCTTGAAATTATTATTATGTGATGGGACCAAACCTTTGGTTCTTTTTAGTTTTCCAATTCAATCGGGTAGTTGGGTCTTTGAATTCAACCACATCTGTTGGAATATGGCAAAAAAGGTTGAACTTATGTGGGTTGTGTTGGGGACAAGAAGTGTGGTTGGTAGGGTCTGTCTTTTCTTTTCCTAGATAGGAACAAGAAAACAATGTTTATTTTTAGTAAAAAATGTTGAGCGATGGACAAGTTTCTATCTTTCTGAGTTTGATTCTAGCGAGTTTTAAATGAGTTTAGATGGTATACAAATTAATGTAACTGTTCAAGTGTATGATGAATGTGTTTTAATTCAGGTTTGAAGTTTGATTTTGCTTTCTTCTTTTTAAGTTGTTTTTAGGTTACATAACCTCCATGCGCGTAAAAAAATGAAGGACTAAATGTAAGTGTATAAGTTTATGATCAGAGCACAAATTTTGTCAAAGAGGATGAGGGCGACGATTTCTGCAAAAAATGGTAACTATTCTATTACTACTATTATTATTATTATATATGTAAATATAATAAAAATATATATATTACTATTAATTCATATATTTATGTTAATATTATTATTGTTATTATATATATATATATAATAAAAAATATATATATATATCATGAATTAGTATTAATTATAATATATTTAACACTAATCAAAAAAATTTGTGCTATTTAGAACATAATTAATTAATTCATTAAATTTTAATTTATTTAAAATTAATATAATTAATAGATTAATTAATATTTTGTATATTTTTAACAATGTTATATATATATATTATTAAATAATATTTTTTTATATCCAAAGTCGCTACCGTGCATTTGCACGATACCAATTTTCACTATTCAACCCCCAATGTCGCTATCATGCAGTTGCACAACAACGATGTTCCCTTTCGAATTAACAAAGCCACCCTTATTAAATAATATTTTTGTTATGCCCAAAATCGCCACTGTGCATTTGCACGATAGCAATTTTCGCTATTCAACCCCAATGTTGCTATCTTGCATTTGCACGACAGTGACGTTCCCTTTTCAATCAACAAAGTCCCCCTCGTGCAATCCATAGAAGTCAAAAAAACACTTCTTTCATTACATCTCAATGTACAACGATTTCTTATTCTTCTTCTTCTTCTTCTTCTTCTTCTTCTTCTTCTTATTATTATTATTATTATTATTATCATTATTATTATTTTTATTATATATATAAATATAATATATATAGATACACATGTACATATACATACACACACACACACATATATACTAACAAATATATCTATATATATATATATATATCAATAATTTTTATTAAATATTAATTATAATATATTTAACACCAATAAAAAAATTTGTGTTCTTTAGAATATAATTAATTAATTAACTAATTTGAAAGAAACTGCATCTTATATTCAATTAGAATAAATCGATATTTGTGTTATGCCCCAAGCCTAAGTCTGGAAAGATATATATAAAATATTAAATTTGTCCCATCGAATCTAAAAAATCTTGTTTTTTTTTTTTTAACATGAAGAGATAGAGGTTTCTCCATTATTCATATAATTCCGTATTTTCAAAAGTGTAAAACTTTTTTAAGCATATTAATTCTACCAAGTAATTGTTTTACCCAATGCTTTCCGACTTCAAGTCTTTTAACTGATATACATCAATCCAAAAATTCAAGTTGTATTTTTACCAGTATATACTATGACTCAAAAGGCAATACAAGCAATTTCAAAAATAAACTTCTGGTATTAAAAATATATAAAGAAATGGGCTTTTCACAATTTTCTTCTGGTCATACGTTGATCATACAAAATTGCCAACAATTTTTTTTCTTTCTAAAAACTTGATGTGGATAAATCCATAGATATAGAAATTCATTTTGGACAATTGAACCTTCTCAAACTGTTTCTTTTTAAGAACTAAAAAGATTTGTGCCAAAATAATAGATGCCAAAAAGAGAAAAAGACCTTGGACATGTAATGGGTCTTGAAGTACTATTTCCGCATCCCCCTGACCAAATCCACCCACATTAAGAGTACTCGTTGATGGTTGATCAAGTTTGATGGATTCGCCTTTTGAAACAAGAAGTTCTGGTCTTGGAGGTATACTCATCTAAGATTCCTATTCTTAGTTTTCATGTTTTCGATTTTAGCATAACCTCCCTCTTTTCTTTTTTATATGTATAAATAAATAGTAGTTGACAAATAAAGAAGAAAGGGAATCTTTTTGATCAAATAGAACATTTTTAATGAACTTCTAAAAAAATTTCAACTTTGATGAGATACTCAAATAAATAGAATAAAAAAATAAATAGAATAAATAAGGTTATATTATTATAGAAAATTGGCATGATATTGGATCCACAAAAATAGATAAAATATCTATCATGATTATGTCATCGAGGAAAAGGCCATCGAGTAATGAATTCTTTCTTTCTCTTTTATGATATCGTATCTATTTTTATATTTTTATGAAATTGTATATATAATGTAGAATAAGAATTTTTAGTTTATTCAATGAAAAAAAGAGCAGACAGAACTCAAATTTTTTTACATGGTATGTGGCGATCAATACCGAATTGGGTTGCCAAATCATAATGATTAATACAATAAAATCCTTCTATAAATCCCTTGTAGTACTGAAATTATAATTCAGAGAATTTTTTGTTTAAAATTGATATTTATAGGAGAGTTATTATAGTCCTCATTCTGAAAAAAATATCTAGCATAGTTATTCACAAATATGATCTAGAAATTACATATCAAAAACTATAAAAAAAAATGCGGATATAGTTGAATGGTAAAATTTCTCTTTGGCAAGGAGAAGATGCGGGTTCGATTCCCGCTATCCGCTCTAGGTCCTGTTTTACTGATAGGATTTATCACCACTTTAGCTACTTTAGCGTCTTGGATGGTTACTCGGGATTCCTGGTTATTCTCTTTTTCATGTTAGCAATGTATAGTGGTCAAATAGGATTATTTTCTTCTCAAGATCTTTTACTTTTTTTCATCATTTGGGAGTTAGAATTAATTCCCGCTTATCTACTTCTAGCCATTTGGGGAGGAAAGAAGTGGCTGTATTCAGCTACAAAGTTTATTTTGTATATTGTTGGAAGCTCTGTTTTTTTTATTAATAGGAGATTTAGGTATCGATGTATATGATTCTAATGAACCATCATTCCATTTTGCAATATTAGCCAATCAATCATATCCTATAACTTTGGAAATATTATTGTATATTGGATTTCTTATTGCTTTTGTCGTCAAATCACCAATTATGCCTTTACATATATGGTTGCCAGATACCCATGGGGAAGCACATTACTGTACTTGTATGCTTCTAGCCAGAATCTTATTAAAAATGGGCGCGTATGGATTGATTCGAATCAATATGGAATTATTGTTCCACGTGCAATGCAAATAATCTATGCAGCTTTAACATCCCCTGGGCAACGCAATTTTAAAAAAAAAAAGCTTACTCTTCTGTATCTTATATGGGTTTTATAATTATAGGTGGGACTCCACGGAGCCATTTTACAAATAATATCACATGGATTTGTTGGCACTGCATTGTTTTTCTTGGCAGGAACGAGTTTTAATAGAATACTTCTTGCTTATTTTGATGAAATTCGGTGGAATGGCTACCCCAATGCCAAAAATATTCATGATGTTCAGTATCTTATCATTAGCCTCCCTTGCATTGTCGGGCATGGGCGATTTTTTTGCTAAATTGGTAGTTTTTTTTGGAATAATTATTGACCATACAAGCTGTTTAATGCCTTTAATTCTTATTGTTTTGAATCGGGACCTCGAGAGATATTTATTTCTATTGTTATCCTTCTTCCTGTAATAGCGATTGGTATTTATCCAGATTTCATGCTATCATTATCCGTTAACAAGGTTGAAGCTATTCTATCTAATTATTTTTATAGGTAATTTTTTTAAATTTTATAGGTAATTATAAAACAAAATATAAAAAAAGAATCCTATATGAAAAATGTAAATTGCTATACAATAAAAAACTTCCTTTTTTTCAAATTTAAGTTAAAAAAACGAATTGGAGCAAGATATCTTTGGCATTTGTGAGAACTTTTTGAATCAAGTAATATCGTGATTCAAAAGGTTCTCAATGTTTTGCCAAAAGTTTGTTATATATGTCAAATGTAGTTACAATCATGCATATGAGAATCGGTAATTTAACTTTTTGATCATGTCTTCCAAGAACGAGCTTTTCTATACATAAGAAGAATAAATAATGGAAGCTTGAAAATCTATCAAAATAAATTGTTTTTTATTTTATCAAATCAGAATAAATATATTATAATTTAAAGATGAATTCGATTATATCAAACTTACAGTTAACACAAAACAGAGAAAAATTGTACAAATGGATTAAAATGTAAACGTCCTTTCGAAAATTTTAACTATATTTAAATCATAAAAATCTTTCAAAATAATTTATATTATTATTTTACCGGATCAGAATAAATACATTATAATTCAAAAAGACAATTCATTATATCAAAATTACAATTCACACAAAACAATGGAAAATTTTAGAAATGAATTCAAATGTAAACGTGCTTTCCAAATTTTTAACGTGTAAGTATAAGCATATTTAAATTTCTCAAAAAACATTAATTGTAGGAAGTATAAATGAATTTCAGATTTGTTAAAATTTGCAATATAAATTTTATTTACTTCAATTTTAAAAATGTATGGAGCAAAGATCGTTAAAAAGATATATATATATATATATATATCATTGTCAAAAAAGAAATTTATATCATATTTACATCGATTTATTCATTATAATATAATTAAAAAATTAATAATATATAAATTAAAATTAATTAAAAATGACAGAGAATACATAAGAAGTAGCAAAAGAAGAAACAATGTTTATCAATATTGCACAAAATAACTACTTTAGTTAACATTATTTTCTACCTGATAACAGAAGAAAGTTTGTACTAAGAATTGTATTCAATGGTTCCTAAGAGCTAACGGTGAAGATGTTAAATTGGCTGCAAAAAAATTGAAGGCTTGCCTTTCTTGAAGAGAAAGCATATTTATCGATATTGCCATAATCATTTTTATATAGCTTCTTTTGACTCTTTTGTTTTTTTTTAATAAATCAATCTTCTTTCTGTTTCTTCCATTATAAATAAATGTTGATTTATCCAAAATAAATAACAACAAATATTGCTTGAGATTCTACCCAATATTATTCTTTTAATTTCTATTGTTGTTTTTTTAAATATAGAGAAATTAACAGCAGATGAATTTTTTGCTGAACTCACAGAAGCGCTTGCTTATTTAGTAGGTCACGATGAAAGTTCTAAGCCCGTTTTGGTAATTTTAAAACTCAACTTCTATGAAAGAGCTTATAAATCGCTATCGTGCATTTGCACGATGACAACTTTCTTTAATTGCATACCCAACATCAAACCTACTTAAAATTTCATCCGGAACTCTAAAAATTCTAACTTTATATAAATCAAAGCTAAAAAAAACGTCAACAACTTTCATAAAAACATTTTTTTCAAATTCTTCCTAGATCAATCATTCAATTCTTATTTCATTTGTTTATTAATTATATATAAATTACAACTAATTCATAAATGCTATATTATACTAAAATTAATTCTTTAACAACGATTTGGATATATTTTAACAAAACATTAAGAACAAATATGTTTACAATCTTTTCTTGTTTAAATAATCAATCGCTTAATTATGTATTAATTTATTAGTTAATTTTGTATATAACGCGGTTCATATAACAATAAACTTAACTTATTCGTACAACTCAAACCTTATTTTAATTATCGCGTGTTATTTTATTTAAATTCACTAATCAGTTAGTTATGCTTAATTTCATCGATATAATAATTTTTTAATCTTCTTTATAAATTTTCCCATACACATTTCCTTACATTATAACCCACTAAATTAAGTGGGCATTATCACTGCGCATTGTGCAGTTTTACTTTGCTAGTTTTCTAATGAACAGCAAAGAGCTCATGAGCTCTCGCAAAATCCCACCGTCCCTCACTACAACAAAATAGAACTTCATCAAAAGTTAGCTTTTGGTGACGAATTCCACATTAGTCATAGAAATTCCAAGTTTTTCCGATGTTTTACATAATCGTCGCTAAATAAATCTATTTTGAGATGAATTACTCGAATCGTCACAAAATGATTAACATTTAGCCCTGGTTTCATTAATTAGTCACCAATTTTAGAGCCCTCTGCAACAATTCACCTTAATCGTGGATAAAAGTTCTTCTTTTGGCGACGAATTGACAAATCGTTGCCAAAAGTTAATATCAAAAATTTTATATCTTATGTATTTCTTAGGAAAATTTTGGTGATTTTTTGTGTGTCATAGTATTCTTCAAATTAATAATGTTTAAAGGATAATTTTTTAATGGCAGGTGTGCTTAATAATCCTAAGGTTAATTACAATTGACATTTATTTGATTTTTCTTTTTTTCATTTTCCTTCTTTATAAATTTGTTTGAATAACTAATGCATTCAGACTCTATGAATTTGTTTAAATATATGGATTTATACACAAATGATTCTTTAATGATTCCTATTATACATAGTACTACATCTCGATCCGTTCATACAAAAAATTTCTTGAAAATAGAATGGAGCATCTAATAATTGTAAAATGATTTTCAAAGTTTTAAACATACTGTTAAAAAACTCGTGCATGGTAGGTAATTTAAATTTTGAAAAGTAAATATTTTTTGTGTTAGCTCAAGGTTTATATTTAACAATTTTGATGATAACTTTATAATATTTCAAAATTTAAATTGAATTTATTTCCT